>DF243550.1:0-12453 GCA_000507305.1 Breviolum minutum Mf 1.05b.01 | reverse complement strand
TTCAACAACAACAACAACAACAACAACAACAACAACAACAACAACAACAACAACAAAAAACAAACCAACAACGACAACAACAACAACAACAAGAAGCATGAGCAACAAGGGTAAAACCTCGGAAGAACAAGTTTGAACACACTGAACAACTTCAAAACACCAGCAAAACGACCTTTTCCCAGAAAATTAAAAAAAAAAAAAGGCCGTAACCGACTGGTGTTGGTGTTTTTTTCAGCTGAGTTTTTTCCCCTTCACAACTTGAACCCAAGGAAAGAAAGCATTTTTCAGCTTCACCCAACTTGGACTAGCACGTAGATCGGGCACATGTAGCCTCCAAAGATGCAACCCAACAAACGGTGAGAATTCAAAAGATGAACGAAACCCGAACCTCCTCCTAAGGTTTTACAAAAAACAAGCTTCTGCCCAAGGTAATTCAGTTCAAATAGCAAGTCGCAAATGCAATTCAACCAGATGAGGGGCGGCTACTTCTCTTCTTTTATCTCAATTTGTTTCATCGGAATAATCTGCAGTCCCCGCCTGGTGTGCCACCAAAATCACTCAACCGCTGCGCTCCACCCATTTTGCAGATCCTAGCCAAACCTGTGACAATCGAGTGAACAGCGACGTGTAATCCAACCCAAAAAAAAACGAGTTTTTAAACAATATGGCAGCTAAGCACAATCAGATGCTGATCATGAACACTCCCAAAACACGAAATCATTAAAGCAATGCACATCATTCTTTCAAGAAAGGTTTTTCTGAGCACCCCAAACCGAAGTCAGCGACTTTCGCCAGGCCACTGCGCGTTAACCTGGCAAAACTTGAGTCATTGCCACCATTGCCTTGTAGCTCTCCCAGGGAACTTTGTTCATGGCAGTTCAGTGCAACTTTTTTGAAATCGCCATGTCGTAAACAAGCCCGGTTTGCAGAATGTTGGGAGACTTGATGTCACGATGAAAGACCTGCACTGCTGCACGTCGTCTGAAAAAAAAAAACGTCCCTCTCATGGTGTCTCCGTGTCTCTCCTCGGTCTATGCACTTTGCCTTGGGTGTTTGATGGTGTAGATGTGACAGGCCGCAGGCAGCATCATACGCCACACAAATTCGGTCTCGCCATGGAAAGGCCTGTCATCTTGGATTTTTACCACATGAAAGGGATGACGCTTTCAGAGGAAATTCATGAGAAACTGAGACCCCAAATTGTGAAGACTCACCTCCTCCAAAGGGAACACAAGCGGGGAAATCTTGGCTTTAGCCAGAGGAGAAATGGGGAATTGTAAAAGCTGAAGATTTCAAGAAATCCAACAAATGACGACCCTTTTTCTCCTTTGCCTCGGGCTTGTGTATTCGATTGAAGAGGTCACCGCCCTCCATGAGTTCGTACCTTGCGGGAAGTCTCATCATGTCAATTGCGAACTCTTCTGACAAGGGGAATTCACACAAAACTTGGATCCGCATGTAGTAATCACATGAAAAATCATGCAATAAAGTAAACTTAGTAGGTGGAACTTCTTGTTCAAGACATGCAGGAACAACACTTTGGTTCAAACATTAGGTGATTCTATGAGATCCAATTGCTTCTGTGACAGAGTATGTCACCTTACTTAAGCACACTTTAAACACTCTTTTTTAACAAATGCCAGTTGCATTGGAGTTTTTTTTACATTTAAGGGAATCACATCGCCTCAGATCAACGATAAAACGATCCCCAAGGTCCAAGATCTAAGTTCCGGACACCAGGAAACGTTTGGGGCCATTACGCGCAAAGCCCATCAGCACCACCAAGTTGGGATGTCGAAACATGCTGAGCACCCGCACCTTCCAACAAATCTATAGAGATGTACAAAGCCAAAGAAAAAGATACAGGAACTCGCAATGCCGCAATGGAAGAATGACAAAATGGAAAAAGACTCTTCACAAAAAAAAAAACTTTGCAATCAAATCCTCTCTGTATTTTGTTCATATCATATCTCCATCTTTATTTTTTCCAAAAAAAGAGGGGGATCTTCCCGTGGACGGAAACCCAGGAACACTAGCCTCATCTTCGAAACCTGACTCGCGAGCATTCTGCAACTCCTGACATGTCGATCAATGAAGCAAACGTTGTCCATGTTTGCCCTCGTCTGTCACCAGGTTCAATGGAAATGCTTTTGGTACACCAAATTTGCTGGCCTCTGGACGTGACTTTTCAAACGCAAGTGGTGACACGAAGGACACGTTTGTACAAACACCACAAACGTAGATCCTCTCCCAAGTTCCAACGGGGCCTTCACTGCAATCTCTGTACCATCCGGCTGCATGCCACGGTAGACAGCACCAAAGCCACCTTCGCCCATCCGTTTTGACCTCGGTTTCTCAGTCTTTCAATTTGTCACCATAGCTCCCCACCCTGTTCACATGGAGCAAACAAAAGGGTTTTGAACATCTCGAATTCGTGGGCCTTTTGGGGGTTTTGAGCTCTTGGCCGAGAGAAGTTTTCTGTTGCTTTTTGCAGCTCTTGGAATGAGAAGACCAAACCTTGACTCAGGCAGATAAAACCATAGACATGTACATCTTCAATCTACACAGCACAAAAAAAAAATCATTCATGTGAGATGTCCCTCTAGCAATGGCATGATGTCATTTTGGTGGCAACCCCTGTTTCCTGTACTAGATTCCCCCACAAAAAAAAACATCTTTCCGCTGGTTTTTTACCATGTCGTTTTACCCCCAGGGTCCAAAAATCCCCCGTGAGCTTCCGAACTGTACTTGTTCAGGGTGGCATCTTCAGGCTCTTTTTTACCACCTGTGGTGACATCCCTCCGAATCCCGGCAGCGCAGGTCATCCACCCCCTCAACCCACCCAACCCACCGGTGCCCACCTGTGAAGCCCAAAACCTCGAGTTGGAAACGTCGGGACTTGGAGAGATTCCACGACTTGACATGCAACAAGTCGTTGCAAGCTAGACTGCTTAAGCGCCGGGCCATGGCAAATACTTGCAGAATGAGAAGGTTTGAGAAATGTTGCTGCGGGACAAAGCCAGAAAGAATCCAAATCATTGAAAATCTGAAACAATGCTTCTGATGGCTATCAAAGTATTGGTGAACTGGTCAACATGAGATATTCGAATCTTTATCATGGAATTTTCAATCAACCTGCAAAAGATAAATCAAGAGTGAACCCATGTCACAATGAAAATCTGACACACAATGATGCAAAAAAAAAGTCTCCGCATCCAGAGGTAGCTCTGCTTGGGATCCATCCCTGGGAGCCAATAATTGCAACTCTCACAAGGAAAACGCTTCCAAGTTGGCCGCATTGTCTGAGCCTCCCACTGTTTGTCCTGCATCAAATTGCGATGAACAAATCTTCGTCATTTTTGGCATGAACACGGCCGCAACGAACCAACGAAAGAAACACACATGTTTCAAAAAGAGACGTACATCTACTAATTCCTAGAATTCAAGCGTGTCACCAGTCCTGGGTCTCATGCTGCACCATGACGGGCACAAGCTAGAACTAAACTTCAGTTTGTGAGTCCTTGTCGTTGGTTTTCTCGTGGGTGCCAATATCTAAAGAGAAGACTTGTGATCGGAAAACATAAAACTTTTGAGGGACCTGTTGTACACTCTACCCTTAGACCCCTTTGTGAGGTCGATTCCAAAGAGCAGCACGCAAAGGGTTCAACCAGAATTGAAAATTGGACCATGGCTTTGTGACATGGTATATTTTTGAGCCTCTTGTTTCTGGTCAAATGGGCAGTGACATGAATGCATGCTGTACATACAGTTGGCACATAAAATGCAACAATCGCTGTAGTCGAGTGCAACTACAGCCATGATATCCCAGTGGTATTCCAAGGTATCCTGGAAATTGAACAAAATTTGACCGCACTTGTGGATTGTGCTCGGCCAGACACTGCTGGGCTATGCAATACCACTTGAACAGACAGTGGACTTAGCGCAGCAGTTCAATTTTTTTTTGCATGGAACCATCTTCACCGGCCCCTACCACCAGCAATTGGCGACGGCAACCGAAAAGTGACCCGGTCAAAAAGATGTCAAAAAGAGACAAGGGAATGGGGCCAAAGTGAAAAAGAGAGAGGAAAAATGAAGGCTGCAACTGAAAGAACAACAGAAAAGAAGACACGGAAGAGGAGCACCAAAGACGAGGTCTCGCAAGACCGCAAAACATGTTCATAGAATCGATATGCACAAATACAATTTACTTATATACATATGCACATATAAACTTATGTGATATGTGTCCATCAACTGAAGTCTACATGTGTACATAAATGCATATTTACATGTATACAAATTTACACATGTGCATATTTACACATATATATATATGACTAACCACGATCCCTTAGGTTGCGGCAGCTCACACATTCGCACTTTTCGCTCTGACCTTCAGACGAAATGTACACGGTCGTTGCCGCGGCAGCCACAGAGCTCAAAGGATCAAAGAGCAAGGAGCTGATCCATCTGCAGCAACTCCTAGCAGAACCACCACATCCGCCTATAGGAGAAGGCCTGAGAAGACCGTAGACTTCGAGGAGCTAGCACCGGCTGATGCCACCGAAGTTTGCCGCAAAGGGGGTCTAAGGCGAATGCTGAAAGCCAGTGAGCGTAGGTAGAAAAAGTTCAGAAAACAGGCGGATTCTTCTTCGAGCTTCAGGGGAAAGTTCTGCCACAAAAGATTCTCCTGCAACTTCTTGAACATAGTGTTCTAGCGTAACCAAATGTCGGATACGCATCCTCCATAGGATCCTTTGAAGATCCGTTCCAGCTCTATACTCTTCAAGGGCACCACCACCTCTAAGAGACCCAGGTGTCAGTCTCTTATCCTTCCGATCCCACCTTCGGCGAAAACTGGAGCCGCTGATAGGATACAAAAGTTCGTCATAGGAAAGGCCACCAAAAACTCTCGAAAGAAAAGAAGTCACATCGCCATTCACAACAGATGCATGCTGGACTCTGTGTTTTCCTCTTCGACGGGATTTGGCGTTTTCAATCCTCAAGTAGGCTGTTGAACTTGGAGGGAGGAGAAGATCTTCTGCTAACACTAGATCCTTCCTGGTGGCTCGAAGAACTTCTCCAGGTCGGGTGATGCCAAAGTAAGCGATGCAGATCGCACCTGCGAACCGAGGCCAGTTCCACTGCACTGCAATGCTCACCATTGCACGAAGGATGCTAGCTGGAAGGGGAACCCTGTGCACTGCTGGCTGCAAGATTTCCCACCGATGCACATTGTCCCACACTATGTTCATAAAAGGTCGCGTTCCAAAAACCGACTTCTGCACGTAGACAGCGAGGTGTCTGTAGATGTAGAGAGCTGCGCCTTCTCCATACAGGACATTCCCAAACTCCTTGAGGAAAATGCAAAGAAGCTGGGGATTTGAAAGCACAGATTCTGCAGCTCTTCGACTCAACTGCTTCTGATCCAAAAAACGAAACGCTTCCAAACTTTTGCCTGCAGGCTCGCTGTCTTGGCCTCAACAAGAGGCGTGTCTTCAAGGAGAACTCCTAATCGTTCAGGTCCAGGATTGCTAGCTTCCCCAACTCGCATGCTGAGACATCTGGCACAAGAGCTGGGATTTCTGAGCGCAAACCTATGCAGTTCTTCGACAAAAGCCAGAGGAGCATCCGCCATAACGGCACCAATTCCCCAGGACGATGCATCTGTAGCTAGGTTGCTAACGGCAATAGGAATCAAAGTGGCCGCCACAAGAAGCTCAGACAGAGCTCGTCCTGACAGCTTGACAATATCTCGGTCATTCCTGCCTCTGCATGCTCTGTAGATGTAATCCAGGATAGCCAAGAAGCGTCTCCGAAAGAGAAAAAGGGAGACGATGGATCCAGCCAAAATCTGGAGAAGTCCAACACTTGCATAGCCAAGCTTTGCAGTCCTGATGAGAATGCCAACTAAAGGAATGGCTCGTTTCAAACTTCCTCTCAGCAGCCCTTCTTCGCCGTCGATGTCAACACCCCAAAAGCTTCCATGGGTCTCCTCTTTCTCCTTGTGGGAGATCAAGCCAACAGCATCGTATTGGGAGTCCATCTTATCAGAAAGCACTGAACTCTGAGAAGGTACTGGATGGCTCCGGCTGACGATGCTGAAAGAGACAAAATCATCAATAATGATTCCCACCAAGGTAGATGACCTTGGATGAAAGCCAGAAAGCGTCAAAAGGTTTCCTTGCTCAGCTATGCCACCTTGAAGGGCCATAGAGACATGGCAAGTCTGAGCAATCTCGACGGCATGCGCATCGCCCATAGCTAATGTAGCTAGGGCTCCGTATACCTTTGAAGCTTTTTCGAACTCACTGCTGAAACATGAAAGATGTCGGATCTCTGCTGGGTGCAAAGGCCCTGAAAGCATGTTTCTCCTCTTTCGCTGCTCCGTGGCAATGAACATGTGGTAGTAATCCCGGACGTCATTGCCAGAAACCTTCAAAACCTCATTTGGACGGAGGGTGATCTGACCGAGGCTTTCTGCTGAGGCAAGCGACCGAATCCATCTCTGCAAAGGAATCTCTAGCAGGTTAGGTGGTCGTGAGTCCAGTATCAAGCGGTCCCGATCAGGGACTTCGCAACGGCAAACATGCCCGAGCAGAATCTCTTCCGAATCTCGGCTCAGCCGTCGACTGCTATCCAACAACTCGAACAATTTGGTCTTCTGGCTTCTGGAGCAATGGACCTGCACAAAAGGGATGGAACCTTGAAAGGCGTCTGGGTCTCTGCTGCAATCCATTGGAAATCTGAAAACTCTTCTACTGCGCTCGTCCAAAAACGGGCTATAGGGTCAAAAACTGGCTCTCCGACAAAGGCTAGCCTGCTCGGATCAACCTCCGAGAAAGTGCTGAAGGCTGCATGGTTCGTCGGACCAACTACAACTCCAGCTCCTTCAGAACCAAGGCCACATTCATCTTTGAGACTGGCTGAAGGCAAGTAGGCGTTGACACCATCAGGCTGCAGGGACTTCGCTCTGCATTCCAAGTCGGCCAAGGCTTCTTCAATACTTTCAACCTTTGCTGCAGAACGGCCCATTGAAACCGGGTCGACTGATTCTGCCACCACCCAAGCATGCAAGAACTTCTTCAGCAATCTAACAGCTTTCCACTGCATGGCACTAAGGCGGTTTCCAATCCTCAAAGTTTCAGGCGCAAGACAGGTCTGGCCAAGATGAAGATAGTTCAAAACCAGCACAACTGCATTGACCCCAAACTTGGCAGCAACCTCAGGATCATTACGAACACCATGGGATATGCACACCTCCGGGAACGGCAAAGGCATTGGAAAACCAACTGAAGAGGAAACTGAAAATCCAATCTTGGGCCCACGATTCAGGCCAATGAGCGAACGTGCAAATCTCCCCAATCCAGACCGCGAGGAAACGAAGTGCCGAAAGAGAGATTGAAAGATCTTCCGGCCCTCGTACACACCAGCCTGAGAACCAAGAACTCTAATTTCAACTTGCCGACTAATAGAACTTGTCCTGCAACCATCATCGGCAACGACAGCAGCAGGATCGGAAGGGCTCAAGCTGAGCCGGCCTCCTCCTCCCTTTCTCGTGAGGCGGCCTTTGCTTTGGGCTTCCCCTTCAGCTTTGGCACCTTGGGGGGATCTTCTGGCTTCTTTGGATTCGGAAGTCCCTGCTGGCTCAACTTCTTCCGAGTCTCTTGGTAGGAATCCATCTCTTTCACATGAGCTCGAACCAACGTGGATCCCACAGTGCCGAATGCTGCAACTCCTGACTTGATGGAGCTTGATGGGAACTGAACGACTGGAAGGGCGGCAATGGCTCCAAAAGAGAAATGTTTGAAAGTAGCCATATTGCCGCCTGATCCGATGCAGCGATAAGGGGCGGCAGGTGCCCGTGCAGAACCATTGTCTCCTTTTATAAGATCGTCCCATATCCCAGCCACAGCCCAGCTCCACCTCACATGGGCGCTGTAGTTTTGAATCCTCGAACGGCTCTCCAACCATCCATGGGCAGAAGCTTGGCCCATCGGGCTTCCTGGCTTTGCAGAACGGGCTGCAAAATCTGACAGTAAGTTTGCTTCTATTGTCCGATAGATATATTCCGGGTTGTCGGTGAGGCACCTCTTCAGAGAGCACGAAGAGCTTGGGCATTCCGTCGACCACTTCCCAAGCCAGATCCTTCTGAGCCTTGTCCTAGGGAAGCTTGATCCAACAGGTTCTCTATATGCCATCCTGCTTCGACTTCGTCCTGGTATCTGCCAGGCTCGAGCAGACCTTGGTCAGTTTGACAATTGCCTTTGCTATGCCACAAATTCCTCCAGAATCTGAAAGCTCCTCGACTCGATTTCCCCCGCTCTTTCGAGGGACATCTTCCATCCTGCCAGTTTGAGCTCGAAGGACCTGGGCCATCTCGGCTAAGTTGTCGGGAGAGACCCCGCCAGCTAAAGCGGCATCCACCACTGTACGATCCAGCCCCTCGAAAACCTTTAGGTCTTGCAGCACCTTTTGGAGCAGCACCAAGAGCTCCGCCATCTCCTCCAGATCTTTCCCGGTCTCTTCTCAAAGCAGACTGTCTTCCTGCCCCAGCACCTGGGACTATGTTTTGCAAAGCACTCTGAATCCCAGCCATAGACCTCTCTCCTCTGCTGAAAGGAAGGTGAAATGCTCACCAAGCTCTCTGCATAGGGCAGGAGCTCGTCCTCCCCATCCTCGTGAAAATGCTTCAGAACTTCTCCTTCTCCAGAAAATCCAAAAACTTCTTTGACTCCAAAGCAAGAAGGCCGATCCATACTTTCAAAGGGGTTTCGACCACACTCTCCCGATCAAAAAAGGGAACTGCTGCAACTGAAACTGCAATCGGCTTCTTGAAAGATCGGCAGAAAGCGGCGATCTTTCTTCTTGTCCCAAACTGAATTCGGCACGCAAATCAAAAGCTGGCCTGAAACTTCTGCTATGCAAACCACAGCAGCGTAGGCCTCCAAGCCGATAAGCTGAATCCTACCGACTCGAAACTGCAAATCTGTCTCTCTGCCTCCGTTGACCAAGTGATCACGAGGCTTGTCAAGGTTGGCCATGATTCACTCAGATGGTGGCAGGCTCAGAGAACCCACCCGCCAAAAGAGCTGCTCGAACTTCTCGTTGAGATGGCAGTCCAATGAATACGGACTCACCCCAGTCTCCGTTTCGGCTGCAAAGGCTTTTCACCTCAGCAAACCGATGGCAGATCCGTGCAGGATCCAAATAGGTCTCTCCAAAGAAGTTCCTGCACACAATGTAAAGCCGTGAAGATTCACGGATCAGATGGCGTCCAGAGTTTCCTCGATGCTCACCACTCTGGGCCGGATTTTGTCCCACGTACCCAAATCCAGCAGCTGAGGAAACCACTGAAGCACTTCCAACTCCAGATGTTTCGGCACCAAATCCTCTCTCTTCCACCAAAGCAGCAAGGCGATCCACCCGCCTTGTCAAGATGGCAAGGCTGTCTCTCAGGTCAGCCAGCTCAGCCAAGATCCGATCAATCTGAGACTGAGGCAGCTGTGAGACCATCAAATAACCTTGTAGAGAGTCCGAGTCGAGGTCAAAGGAGAAGCCCCAACTCTTGCCAGCACAAATCGCCGCCACCTCTCACGGCAAATCCAGAAAAGATCGATGAGAGGACCAAGGAGGATCCCGGCCAGTAGTCCCAGCAGAAAAACTTGAATGACTTGCCTGTCACCCAAGTCGAGATCCAAACCACACAGGCGCTCTTTCACAGAATGTAGGGCAGGGTCGTACCTGTATGGATCTTCAAGCAGCTGACGAGCTAGGCCAAAAAGAAGGGACCCGATTGAACCCCCTGCAGCACCAACCACAAGTGGGTGGTCAGGCATAAGCTGAGAGCCAGAAATTGCTTCAACCAGGTCACTAGTGAGTCATCGAAGCATATACTATATCAAATATATATATATATACATATACATAGAGACCGGGACGCGGTAAGAGTGCAGCTTGTTTGGAAGACATAATAATCTTGATCAAGTTCTTTTTACAATTACACAGTTCACAAAACTAATCATTGCCATGTGACGCTGATACCACCGTTGCAACTCTACGGATTCAATCACCTCCTCACCACCATCTTCAAGTTTTAAAACATGTTAAATTTTTTTCAAACACAGCCCACATCTATTCAAATATATCACATTTTTCTAGTGATGATATTAGACCCTCATTGCAATAAATGTTGGTAATTTCTGCATTCACATTTGCAGTATGGAGTTGACCATCATCTGAGTCAAAGCCCACCCGTGTTGATGCCCTTTAATGGTTGAAACAATGTACCTTTGAGTCTATAAAATTCACTCCCCATTCCGAGCCCTATCATTCAATGGAACGTTGCCAGTGCTCACGGAAATAATCAGCTTAGCAATCTGTCATCCAATGTCATTTCTTGCATCCTAGTGCTGTCCCTGCTTTAGCAAAATAAGAAATGATAAAATATGTGGCAACAAAACAAATGCTATGTGAAACAACATGGCACATTTGCACAGAAAACGTTAGAACATGTTGGAAGAATTCGACAAAATACGGAATGTTCTTTAAAAGAATCTGACAAGAAGCTGGAATGAGGCAAGTGGACAATCTCCTTTTCCTCTTTTCTCGAAAGCATTGAATGGCCTGGAAAGCGCCGCAATTCTACCATCACTGCGGCACCTGAAGAAGAGCAATCGGTCTTGGATTTCTGCAGGCCGCAAAGTCACAGATCAAAAAACCGTATCCGTGCAATGACACTAAGGCTGCTTGGGAAGTTTTTCATGACACTACTACCTTTGGATTTTTTCCCCTTCTCAAGTTTTGTGGTTGTCCTGGAGAAGGCTATAGCTCAGAGTGAGAAAAAAAAATGGAAAAATTCTGCATGAACAGCACCAGCTATAAATATGTAGTCAAAAATATGTCAAACGTATACACATGGTAAATATTATGCAGGATATCTGATGTAAACGCAGCAGTATCATAATTGCTTTTCGATAATCTGTCAGAGCAGCTAAAGTCAAACCTATTTACTATCATTTACAGGAAATTTTTGTGAACACCAAACGGGTGAAAACAAGGAATTCAGGTGAAAAGTGAAAGGTCAGGGTTATCAATCACAAAGCAATACCGGTAGCAACGGCTGAACTTTGTGAACCACCAGAACATCAGCAACGGAAGCCCAAGGAAGAACCTTCCCCAAAGAAAAGTGAAAAGGAGGCGGGTGAGGAATAGGAAACGCAAAAAAACATTCCACAAACTATGATCCAAGATGGTAGCCTGCAAGTATTGAACCACAAGTTCACCCAACAACTCAAGTGCTGCGCATACCACATCCACGACTGGGGCACCGGCGACTCTTGAAGTTGGAAGTTCAAAGAAGCATCTTCAACATCTTGGAGAATCAGGAAAACGTGACAAGTGAATCCAGTAAAAATGTGTCCAAAGCAACTGATTGAAAATGCATCCGAGATACTGGAGCTGGTGTCTTCATTGGAGGGCGATAAGGCACCTATAGCCACTAAATCGACTAGGCAGTATATACTTGATGCTGCCTACACACGGTTGAGCTCTTGAGTTCTCACAACACTCAGCTCATTGGACACTGTAAAAACGTGGGGGACAGTGCAGTACCTTCCCATGGATCTTTTAGATCGCAGCTTTGCGCATGCATGCCATTGTTTCGTGGTTCAGGTCAAAGTGAATCTCGCTTTCTTATTCCCAGAACGATGAACACTTCTGAAGCTTCTGTCGTAACCGTATTCCACACAACGAGATCAAGTGTCATCAGTGTCAGTATAGATCGGCAGTAATGCAGCTACAGGAAATGAACGCATGAAAAGCCTCGCCCACCCTTCATGACGTTTCAACCTCAAGTGCAACCACAGCAGAATTTCATTCTCAACAATCGAAGCGAGTAAAGCAAGTGCCGCAAGTGCGTGGGTGTGTTCAGCAGCTTTCTCTTCAAGAGAACGAGCTTCCAGAGGGCAAGACACGAGCTCCAAATGAGCAAACAAGCAAAGGACATGAAGGACAATGATCTGGAACTCTGGAGGCTCACGGTTTTCAAGCTCACATTTGGCACAGGTGAGATCAGCAAAACCAAAGAGTCAAAAACCGGTTCAAAACAAGCTGCAGAACACAGATTGATGTGTTTATATTTCATAACATTGGCAGGGAAACAGTGGCATTGTTTATCAGTTTTCCGATGTTTGAAAGCCCAATCGAAGGAAAAGTCACAACATGTCACAAAGGATCTCGTTCAGGCCTTTGTACAAGCTGTTCATCTGGCTTCCGCCGAAAAAATACGTGAAAGATGCCGGATTTCTACGATTTCACCATGCATGAGAAAGCATCATTGTCACAAATGCTTCTCAGAAGTTGCTTGTTCTGAAGATGGTGCTGTCATTGCGGTGGAATGGAAGCTGGCTCTTAGTACGAAAGTTAGGCACGCGAATCCTATTGCCTCCAGCT
>DF243549.1:0-31904 GCA_000507305.1 Breviolum minutum Mf 1.05b.01 | reverse complement strand
TTGAGCCTGAACCAAAGGTCAAGATTGAGATTCCAAAGCCACAACGCACAGAGGATCCTATGACAGTTGAACCAGAATATGAGTGTGCTTTGGACAAATTGGGACAGTTGGATAAACATCACAAGAACAAGTACTTTGGTTTTTATGGCAAGTACTTCAGAGGGTCCCACGCAAGGAATTTGAACTTTTACAAATATCGAATGCAACATCCTGTTGGACATCCACATTGTCTTTTTGGTTTTGATGCGGATAAGTTTATGGATACTTATGTTCATTTGTTTTTCACAACACCAACTATTGAAGAATATTTTTTTTGGAAAACCTGTTGTTTATGGCTGTGAAGATCATCGCCTTCGAGTTGCAAATGGTGAACCACAAGAAGAACGATCAATGAGAGCTAAGCAACTTTTTGAGGAAAGGCAGTTGCAGTTGAGAGATCTTGTTGCTAATGCAAAGAAATTTGAGTTCTCTTATGATGACATTATTTCTGATATTACTGAGTTGTTTTTGAGTGGTGAGAAGATGGAAAGGAACCCTGAATCTTTGGGGAGCAGTTCGAAGCCTTTGACGACTCTATTTTGGAATCTTGGAAACTGGAGACGTGGAGAAAACTGGCGTCTGCCCAGTGTTATCGACCCTGACAAGATCTACTACAAGTAGAACAAACCAACTGAGTTTCCAGATCATGTTCCAGAGAATAACAATTTGTTTTTGCAGATGTGGAAAAATTTGAGAGCACACCTTATGCTGGTGTGTGAAGCAGCCACTTTAGAACCACATCAAAAATACTTACAAGATCATGGCTGGAGTTTTTGTTTCAACGATGCAAAGGACCTATGTGTTTTGGCCAGTTTAGGAAAGGACGGCAGTATTGTCCAAATTGGAGGTCCAAAGGAAGACGATGTCTGGTCAGGACCTAACAGAAAGATCAGTTTTGGTATTTTTGAAATTTGTTGGGGACAGGCGGTCTCCAGATCAACCTTTGCAGCATCAAGTACTGGTTACTTCGATAGAGATGTGGAGACAGATTTGGTTGACATGGAAAGAGCAAGAAGGAAGGTGACAAGGGTGTGCATTTACCACGTTGATCACGATGCAGCTGGAAGATCACACGCCATTACTGGAGAGATTTTTGCGCACATGCTTTTTGAATGTATTTGTCACCAGGTTACCATTGTTGGTGGAGACGCCAACCGGTTAGCCTACCAGAAGGCGAACAAGCAGTTGAACAGCTCGTACAGTATGTCAACATGTCAGTTTTGGACAGAAAGGATGGAACAAACCATGGACCACTACTTCAAGACTGTTTTGCAGAACAACAAAGACTTTGATGTCAGACAGTTCCACTCCATTTCATATTTGGACCTGAAATATCTTCGTGAGAAGATTGGTGGACGTTTGGATTTTGATGATGATGTTCGTCGAGAAACAGATCGAATTGGTGAGTGTTGTTTGTTGACTTTCTTTGAGTATGGTTTGTCTACTCCAGCTGAAACATTTAATGATGGCAACAACAATGATGGTCTGGAGTACAAATATTCGGTGAATGAGCTTTTGTTTTATTTGACAAATGCTATTTTGTTGTCGCGTGAAAAAGATGCAGATGCACATTGCCCATTATTGGTCACGATCGAACCTTCTGATATGTCGAACAAAGAGAAGAAGACCTTCAACACTGTGGAGCAGAAGAAACAGAGGGCAGCCAACAGGAAGGATATTCAAAAGGCAAACAAAGCTAAAGGAAAAGCCCGTGCTTCAAACTGAAGTACACTTTTCACCAGAAAAGATAACTTCTAGTTGCTTGGGCTGAGTACGGTGCAATGTTTGCTGAAGGATGATAAATGGCTATGTACTTATCACCAGATAAGATGATAGTTGTTTTGACTTCTGGAATATTCTTTTCCTTCCTTGGCTTCGTGACTATGCGCTCCTGATGAGATGATTTAACCATATACTTTCTATCAAGAAAGGTAATGGTTTTTCTGATCTGAAGCTGTGTTTTGCATTGTTGCTTTTGTTGAATTTTGCAATGTGATGATTTTTCTCCCATCGATGTCAATGTTCCGTATTTCCATCATTGCTCACCAAATGAACTGGTTTTTGTTTTTGTTGCTTCTGTATAAGTTTCTCTTTGGATGGTCCCAAACTTTTGGATGTGACTTTTGTGTTGCTTCCCGGTGAGAATTCGAAATGTCAATTCTTGGGGCAATATGAGCACCCGTGATGAGCTTTCACGGTGACACACTTTTGGACTTTTCTTGTCAGAAACAAAAGAGCCTATTAGTTGAGATTTTCTTTGTCGGGCACAGTTGAGCTTGTGGACTGATAATGTCTTGGCCAAGGTAAGATTTTTCTTACGGTGTTTCATTGACGCAGTGTGAACACCACATTAGATGTCTCGCGGTGTAAATTAGAGCCGACTTGGGAAAAACTTTTAGTGCCTCCGCTGCTTTGCCTATTATGCGTCATTACGCAGTAGATGACTCTTCTTTATGAATTTGTGCCTGTGTTTTTGTTCTGGAGGCCAGTACAGTTTATTGAAGAGTCTAATGTCTACTTGTGTTTTGTCGTATATAGGCTCAAGGGAGTATTGGTTACTTGACCGCTTGCAGGGGTAGAAAAAGACATGCTAGTTACCCCTACCAGTTGGTAGAACGCTAGTGCCACTCTTCAGGGGGTAGATGCAGTAAGTACGGGTTTGAACCCTAAGATAAGGTAAAACGACCTATGTATTGGTCCAAGATGTAGAGGGTTGCATTTTTTGTCATGTTTTGCCGTTTTATGTTGTTTTGTTTTGCATGTTTCAATTTTCTCTCTCATTTATTTTTTAAATGTTGGTCAATCCTTGTTTTCATGTGAAAGCTTTGATAGACTTATTCCTGATTGAATTTGTTGATATTTTATATCGCAAAATTCAGCACTTGGCCTTCTGGCTTCAAACTCACATGAGAAAACTCACTTGGTTATTCAATGAATAATGTTTTTCCAGTTTTTTCAAACACAAACGCAGCAAACAGTGGCATCGAATAAGGTCCTTTTTGTCTCTTCAAGTCAACATCACATGGTTCACAAGTGACACTTGAAACCATTGGTCCTTAACCTGAACCTGAACCTGAAGTGAATCAAAGTGAACAACAGCAAACATGCAAAACAACAAAAGGTTACGTCACAACCATCGCTCACAAGTGATATGATAGGTTTCTGGGTTTTCCCCGAACAACAGCATCCAGTGATAAAGTGGACATCAGCTGTACAGGTTTCACCGAAGAGGACCCAAAGGCACCCAAGTAGATGATGACACTTGACATAATGGGGTGAAGAGGCATACATGAACGCAAGGGCTGCTCAAGAGCCACACGCATGATGATCAAGTGCACATGAGAGACACATGAGCAAAGCTGTGATCATCAACAATGAGTTCCCTTCCACCACAAAGTCACGTGATGTGTCACCATAGTACAATTTCTCCGGTGACCTTTTGGACGCCGAAACACAGATGCTCACAAATGAGCTGCGCTTGGTGCTGCAGTGCAAGGCTCTCGGGTTGCAGCTGCTGACTGATTGAATCCACAAGCGAAGGCCACGTGAGCAAAGACAATTGTGGTCACATGAATGGATCAAATCCAAGGCACAACACACGAAGCCTTCATTGATCAAGGCCCTGGTCAAGTTGCCAACCCCACATGCAAACTCAACCGCATCAAAGAGCTTCACATGATCATTGCCCAAGTGATCATTCACGCGATTCACACGAGAATCATTGCCTCCAATCACATGACCACCTTTTGCGCAACCAAAGTCCTCCATGTTGGCAATGGCCCTGTGCACCAAACAGCTCAAAATACCATCCAAAGTCAAGTGATTCAACTCTGGAAGGGCCATCTTGAGCAATGGTAACCAGAAAGACGTTGCACAGCTCTTGAAATGCAACCTGTCAAAATCAAGAAACCCTCGAAGTTTGCCCATTGCACTCTCAAATGAAGATTGCCCATGGCACCTGCGTGCAGTGTGGGGGCAGCCAGCAAAATAACATTCATGTGGTTCACATATGTTCACATTAACAAAAATACATGGAAAATGACTTATATATGTTTTTTTGAAAACGACTGCAGAATATTCCCATTATATGGTGATTTGCAAACCCAATGCCTCCTAAATGTGGATGTCCATGGGAAGCTTGTAAGAGAGTAACCTGAAGCTATTGCAAATTGATTCTCAATTGTCTGAAGTTTCTGGTCCACTTGCTGGGCTAAACTTGGCGGCTCATCTGACACATAAGATAAAGGCTGCACATGAGGTGTGGTCCACATTGAGGGATTGCTGCATTTTGATGTTGCCCTTGATCACATGGTTTGGCTGCTTCTCCTGGTCCTTTTTCTCCTTCTTCTTGTCACTGTTGGTAGCAGGCGTAGAAGACCACATGAGGGGATTTTGCATCACTATGGATGATGTCACCATCATTGGCAGCATCAAGTGCGGAGCACCAGTCGTCTTCTTCGATGAAGGCATGGCTCACAACAAATGAGGATCAGCCACGTGGCAAAAAAAAGAGTAGAAAGGTCAAATGTCCAAAACAGATTTTGCATTGCAAAGTTGTTTTAATCCAGAAAGCCACATGACATGACTAGGACCTTAGTGCTGACAAATACATCCTTGGCTTGAAATCCAGTGTGAGTGCCATGTGTTCTTGTGATGCCATTTATTTATGGTTTCAAAAACTGCTATCCATGTTCTTTCCTGATTCCTGATTCTAGCTAGGGACAAATTTGCACCTGGTTCGGCATTTGAGTGGCTGACTGCTGCAATGAGCAGAACTCCTTTGCTGTGGCTTCAAGGCACTTTCCAATGAATGTCACATTAGTTTCTACAATTTTCCAAACAAGAGATTCAGCTTTGCGAAATAAAGGCCATACAAGAAACAGCCTATGAAGGAAAGGTGGCCAGCTTGCTGTGCAGCCACATTCAGGCTGCAACTTTTACACACGCCGCAGGGCACACCATTGACCGCACAAAAGTCGCATGGGCACATGACTGCTGTAGTATGGCAGGCTCTTCGCTGAAAGTAGCCACATGACCTATTGGTCATTTCTTGGAAGAGTCCTTCTTCAGGGAAAGGTTGTCCATCGTGGGCTTCAAGCCATCAAGTGCTTCCTTTTGGATATGGCCAGGCTCTTGCGTCTCATCTGAAAGCATTGGAAATTTTTCTTGATCATAGCCCATTTGTTCCACGTGTATTTGTGGCATTCTGTCAAAGATTCTTGCCACGTGACAGTTGACCCATTAAATGTTTGATAAAGAGCTTCAAACACTTGACCCTTCACTTTGCATTCCACCTTGAACCGCCACGCATTTTCATCCAAAAGAATGGAAAAATCAGGAGAAGGAAGCAGCCCTTCCAAAAGCTGAAAAGGGGTTTGGTGCACCTTTGGTCCAACAACATGTGAACTTGAAGCAGGCTCTGGAGGCTCTGCAGGCTCTGGGGCAGCTGAGGCCTCAAGTGAAGGTGGTTTCACAGTATAGAGGACAAGGATGCCAGGACTTCTTGAAGGGCTGGTTCCATATGACTAGTTTCCTCCATCACAACATCTTCACCCAAGCCAGAAACATCTTGGTGATCAACTTGTTCCTCACCAGAGTTCAGGGCCACTTGATGTTCGGTAGGACCAGCTGCCTCATCATTATACTTTCCACGTCCTGGACCTTCATCGCCATCATCCTCTTCATCATTGTCGCCGCCATCTCCATCCTGATCATCATCACTTGATGGTTGCCTCTTCCTCTTGGCCGATGGCTTTGGTTTGGTCTGTGGCGCCCTTTCGCTTTTGCCTTCGCCTTTCTTTTGCTCTTGGCTTTGGCTTTCGCCTTCTTGGCCTTTCAGGATTGCATGACACATGAACAGTGGCAAACTTTGATTCATCATGAGCCAGAACAATTTCTTTACAAAACAGCAGAAAAACAAAAGTTCACTTATGCAACAACCAAGAACCTTCTTCTCTTCGTGCTTTTCCTAGTTCCAGTGCATCCATTGTTTTTTCTTGAGGACATGGTCACGTGATGCGACTTTGTCTCTCAACGATTTGTAAGTGTGCCGTTCATCGCCATCCATGTTCTCCAAGACATGCTGAACCAACTTCAGATCAGTGACATCACTTCAGAACCTTTGTGTGGAAGCCTTTTTCTTGTCCCCTTCCACAATCCAGTCAGGGTCCAAGTTCAAGTGTTTGGCCAAAGAGATAAGCAATTGCGTACGCGACTTGCGATTGACAGTGCCGTCAACACACTGGAGATAACTTGCAGCAGCACACAGTTGAAAGAAAGACAGGTCACATGAATAGTGGCCAATCACATATTCAAGAAAAGGTTGTGAGGCTGAAGATGATTCCAAACAGAGCCGCCCCTCACTCATCACTGGCGCAGCGGGTACAACCTCATAGCTGCTTGGATCACACATTGTGAACCACTCAGCCTGCCCACTGGGGTCCAGAGAGAAATAAGTTGATCGTCGTGGTCCTGGTGTTATGATCAAAGGCCACGTGATTGCAGACCAAAGATGTTCGCGCAAAACAATCATGGCGTGGGGGACATGACAGACAAAAGGAATTCAAAACTACATTTTTTACCAAGAGGAAAATACAAACGACAAAAGTCTGCTGAATATCAAGTGAGGTCTCCTTCACTTGAATCGTCTGGTTCTGCAAAGACTGTGAAACGAAAATGGCGGAAGCAAGCCCAAGCAGCATATGACCGAACAAGACTCTCTTCAGTGACAGAAGTCCAACTACCCTTCGAGGACATGATGCGGCCAAACATTTTAGGAAGCTTGTGCTTCTTGCTAAGCATCAACTTCCTACCAAACTCACTTGACTTTGTTTTCTTGACAAATTGAAAAATGAGTATCGGTTGATTGCAGCAGGATGGCCCACACGACGGGAATTAATGACATTACTTGTGTTCACCACCATTGGCAACGAGTAGGAGTAATCTTTTCATTTGCTCTATCTGTTGTCTTCATTCGTAGAGCTTGGTGCAAGTCCTCCACGGCCTCGGTGTCAGGAGGCTTTTGGATGGTGCACATGAGGATGTCAAGAGCTGGCTCCAAGTCCATCTCATCATCACGTGATTGGCGCCAGTCCGCCATCTCAAAGTATCGCAGCACGATCCTCGTAGGAGCATCAATGCAAATTCGCAGGTCCTCAGCCAGCCCTCCATCATCAATACCAGAAAGCTCAAGCGAAACCAGAGATTTCCAATCCTGTTTCATGTGTTTCACAACTTTACCATATAGCAATGAGGGGGGGCCCCATGCTTTGATCGACTGGAAGCCCTGTTGCCCATCAAATGAACAACATATGGCAGGGCCTTTTGGTCTGCTTCACCTTCATCAATGCACCACTCAAAAAAAAACCGCTAAACCTCCAGAAAGTAGTTGAGCCAGACCTCGTAGCTCACCACACTTCATCCAGCGTTGCGCCATGGACATTGAGTAAGCAACTTGGTCAGAAGCAGATTTCACACGAAGTAGGTGTTCCGTGTAACAAGTCCACAGCACTTGCGCCACACGTGAAATAATTGAAGCATCCTCCCAGACACGATAAGTCAAACACTTGTAGACCAATTGCGGCGCTCCATTTCCGGCTTCTCGCAATTTCTTGAGATTGACTTCTGAGCTAGAGGGGTTTGCATTTTCAGCAGCATCATCATGATCGTCATCATCATCCAAACCGTGGTGTCTCAAGTTGGCTTCCAGAATCATTTTACTCCCCCAGAATTCACCCAACTGTTCATGTGACGCTTCAACCAGCTAAACCACCGGGATGTTTTTGGTTAACAAGCTTTGTTATTCCAAGAAGTCATTTTCTTCGCTTGATCAAACATGGCTGCCCTTTCCGAGTGAGTTCTGCAGTTTTCCTTCGTGTATGTTTGCTGGATGCATGCTGTTGTTTCGCTTCAAAAAGTAAACCTTTTGCTTTTGCTACTTTATTCGTTCAATAAATTAAATTCATGGTCACGACTTGCCAGGTAAATCATAACTGATCAAGAAGTTAAGGAATGTTTATATATTGTCATCTGCTGGTATCACCCACTGGTCACCAGCTCGTGATTTGTGACCTGATGACGGACGTGGTGCCAACTAAGGACCAGGAACTCAACAAGTTGTCGGGCAATGCAATCACCATGCCTGCAGTTGGTGCTTTTATCGCCTGCCTCCTTGCTTAGTCTCTTGGCCTTTGAACTTGCAGTTTGCAGCATTTGTTTTGCGCAGCAGTACTGGATGTTGATGATCTCTCTCTCTCTCTCTCTGTCTCTCTCTGTAGGGGTCTGATCTAGCCGAGCCTCTTGTCTAGTACAGTACGGTAGGCTGTAGACTGTGACTGTAGATTGGTCACGTCCACCGTCCACTCCACATGTTTGTCGACGGGCTACACTCCGAAGGGTCAGCATTTGCCGCCTACTGCAAGATCACCTCGTTTAAAAAGAGATTGGTCGCCAGCTGAGGTTTCCAATTTTCTCCAACATGGGTTGGGGCCAGGGCTCATGGTAAAAAGACGCTGTTTGATGTCTTGTAATGTCTTGTACAGAGTGCCACCCAAGAATGGGGGCAAAAACACATGGATCAAAATGAAGAGGCCTGGAGCGTCTTCTGCGGCTGGCAATGCTAGCAAGAAGCAGAAACAGCTAAGCCTTGATCATTTCAAAGTCAAATGACTGACTCAAAGTTGCGCAGCATGGTGCAGCGCAGCGTTGATGTTGGCTGTTGAAAAAATTCGAATTTTCCAAAAGTTGGCGATTTTGCAGGACTGGCGTTTTTGCTTGTTTCTCGGCTTGCGTTTTCTCATTTTCTCAATATTTCAGCTTGGCGGCAGACACAGGCCTAAGTGATTTCTCAAAGAAAGATGTATCCGCAGGCGGCTCAGGTCCGGCCAATTAGCATTGCTCCAATTATTTACAGACTTTGGGGTCAAATCCCAGTAGAACATTGCAGAGAATTCCTTTCTTCGGCTCTCTCTTCTCATCAGGCAGGTGGTTGTGAGGGACCAGATGTGATGTCACTTCTCCTTTCATATCACCTGTAGTTTCCAAAGAAGGATTTTCCTTGTGTCGGTGCTTTGGACTTTGCTACGGCATTTGACAGTTGCGATTGTGAATCAAGTCTTCTTGTTATGCAATTTTTAGAAGTGCCACCACGGATTCTTAGACTTCTAAACCAATGGCAGGAACATTTTCGGTGGGTCACCTTTGCGGGTGATGTTCATCCTACACCTCTGCTGGGAGCCAAAGGAATTTCACAGGGGAACCCTTGGTCCGCTATCGCAATGTACTTAGTTCTGATGCTTGCAAAAAGGACGCTCAGATACCTTGGAGCCTGCAACCTGGCGCCACATGCTCAGACTTTACAACGAGTTGGATGCTTGGAATGCCTTGTATGACACATACTAGGGCCAAAAATATTCACGATAAACAGCAGTTCCTGGCACGGCATTCGACTCAGTACCAGAACATGGTGGATGCTCAGCTCAATCTGGTGTTTCTTTAGGATCAAGAACTCGGCAGAGGTCCTGGAAAGAAATCCAACGTGCCAAACATGTGGCCCAAGTTTTGGCACGTTTACAGGTTTTCCCTTGCCCTCAAAAGTTCAAAACTATGTTGGCAGCAGCCCGGCTGCGGCCTGGGGACACATGTGCAATGGCCGCTTCCTTTCTCAGCGTCAACGAACAGAACTTCTTGCCAAATTCTCCAATGCCGTTCATGGAACTGAGATCGTTGGGGTGCCATCTTCTCAGCTCAAGCAAGCACTGGTCTTAAGACATTGTTCTGGCTTGCTTTTCTACATGACACAAAAACTCGTGACGGCTCTTCATGGATGAAAAACTTGTCATGCGCTTCAACTATTTGGCAGGTCTCCGGTGCTCGGGGCTGTATGGCGGGCTTTGATGACATTACAATGTGATGACATTACAATGTGAAGACATTCGGCCTGGGGTCTTTTCCTTTAGTCATGGAGTCTGGAATTGCCCCTGTCCTCTTGGTTTCTTACCCAAGTTGCAACGCAACTTCAGCTCGACATTGGCGCGCTATGCTTTTCAAAGTCCTTTCTTGCCACTGTTGATTTTGGATCTGCGGTTGACATGTCTACGCTTTGCGTAGCCACCTTTCCGTGTCAACGCCCAAAGAAAAGTGACAAGAACCCCTTCCCAGTCTCCTTCCCAACCGCCCAGTAAACCATGATCATTCTCGAATTCATCCCCTCAACTTGAAAGGACGGCAATATCACCTATTCCAGTTCGTGTCACACAGAACAGGAGCAATTCTTCACTTGCAAGTATGCCTGCCAGCATCTGAATCTGTCGAAATGAGGTCGGTGTACTGCAACAAACCGTTCTCTCTGAGTTTCACTGAGATCAGCTTGTACAAGACAAATCAGCTCAACGCACCATGTGTTGCTCTTCGATCACGAGGCATGTTGTCACGCAATTGCCGTGCTAACTTCGTGAACAAGCTCGTGGTCCCAATGGATGGGAAACAAGAATGATGTGTGGTGGAATGCGGTCTGAAGCCCAATGTCCGGCTTCGGATGGACCAAACGACTGTCCTTACCCTGAAGATCCAAAATCCTCTAGTTAAGGTTTAACCTTGAAACTGCAAAAACCGGTAAATTTTATTGAAATTGAAAGGTTAAACCTTTAATTGGAGGTTACAACCTCTAATTAAAGGCTTTTCCAGAAAACAAAACATCTAATTCAGAAAAACCTTTTTTTCGAGGTTTTTAAAATTCGAGGTTTTATAAAAAAGAGTTTTTTTTTGCTCAAATCTTGCTGAAATTTTCATGTTGTCACACATTTTCCACTTACGTTACTTTTTTCAGACCCCTTTCCGCACATCATGTCCCCTGGACAAACTCTATGAAAAAAACAGGGGTGCGAAAAGCTCCTCAAAAAAAAATTGGACCAAACAATCACGGAAAAAAACAAGAGTGCAAAGGCTGATGAAAAATATTCTGGGCCAAAAAACCACCAAGCAACTTCAGACAGCAGCCATGAAAGTTGTTCTTGCACATTGCACATGGGAAAGCAGAAAAATCCTTGCTAGCGCGCTTTCACCTTTTTCCTCCACTGCTATGAGACGTCGTCCATGGTCATTGGCTTGGAAAAGTAAAGGCCATTTTCTTTGATAAAATGGTCATTTCGTGAAGCAGCTTGCCTTCAATTTTTTTTTGGACACACTTGCTGAAAGTCTTGATTCTTGGTCTTCCCACATTGCCACAGCGATTTTCATCCAGCGCAGCATTTTCTTCAGCCTTTTAACCCACCAATTTCAAAGAAGCGCCTGATTTTGCTGATCAGTCCTCAAAGAAAAGCCTCCTTCTTCCAAGTAAGCCATGCCTTCAATGAAAGTGGGTGAAGAAAATGGCTGGATGACAGCGTCTTTTCCACAAATCTTTGTGCCAAAAAAGCTTTAGAGGTTGGAAACATTCTCCATGCATACTGGAAGCTTTGCTCATGAGTCTGCCCACTGTTCTCCTTGCCAATCGAACAAACACTCTGTGTTAAAGCTTAAATTCATATAGGCGAAAGCAACCAAAGGATCAACCCTCACAAAATGCAAGTGCAGGAGAAAAAGAATTCCTGAAAACTGAGTCAGTGACCATTCCACTTTGGCAGCATGATTACTTCAGATTTGAACAAACAAGCGTTACATCATGTTTTCTGTGTACAAACGTCCGGCAGAAATCTTCAAGATGGAAACCACGAGCCCGAATGTTCACAGGTATTAATGAGATGGACCGGTCATAATCACATACCTGTGCACTTGTCGACATTGTTTGCCTTCCCTACAACACTCCTTCACAACACTTCTCTACAACACTTCTCCACCGCACTCCTTCACAACACTTCTCTACAAACCTTCTCCACAACACTTCTCTACAACACTTCTCTACAACACTTCTCCACAGCACTCCTTCACAACACTTCTCTACAACACTTCTCCACAACACTTCTCTACAACACTTCTTGACAAGACTTCCCTAGAAAGCTCCACTAGTGCTCAAGGGTTCCACTGTGAACCTGGATTCCATCAGTGGATCTCGGCTTCCACCGGCCTTATTGCTAGGCCTACGTAGGTGCCTCCCGGTTTTTGTGTGTCCCGCTGCCATTTAAGTGCCATACCATATTTGGAATTGCATTTCTGGATTTGCTGGCATTTTTGTTTGGTTGGGTGATCCTGCAATTTATGGTTTTGGGTGAAAGTGTTTGGAATTGGCTTCGTACCCTCACGTTGACCGACTTGCTCCAACTCATTCACTGGTGCTCGACCATTCTTGCTTCAAGGGTGACCACGCTCAATCCTACACCTGGCACGGCTCGATATTTGGTTTTTCACGAACGACTTCCTGATCTACTTCGAGCGGAAATCCAAGAGCCTCACCGCCAACCGCAGGTTGGTGTCAGGACACGTACCCGTGGACGATCCAGATCACACTCGATCTAAGCACTGGGCCCGGTCCCAAGTCCGGGGATGCATCGTATCAGTTATTTTGTTTTCAGGTTCATCTCAATCTTTTGTTGGATCTTTTTACTGAATTTCATGACTATCAGGCAGATGCATTGGAGTGAGGGTTCCTCCTTGGCCATGCAAGGGGGGGGAGTGGAGACCTCAATGAATCCAAGATATACTATCCATTCCACAAAAGTTCATGGCAGTTGGCCACAAGGTGACCACGGTCAAGATCAAGGCAGATCTTCCATCACCACCACCAAGAAACGAAGCCTTCGACGTGCCTATAGAAGGCTTGATACTCACGGTTACACGTGGTATAAGGGAAGGTATTGGCAGAAACAAATCCTCTTACCAACACAACCTGATTTTGTACCGAAGCCTGCAGCTAAAACTACCTCACAACCACCTGAACATACTCCCAAAAACAGATTGATCGTATTTCATTGGAATGGGGGAGCCTTGAGTTCAGCCAGATACAATGAATTGCTTCAGTGGTTGCATTTTCACAGAGTTGACGTTGCCATCATCAGTGAGACTCATTGGTCATATACATCCGAATGGCAAACACCTCATTGGAATGCCTTACATTCTGGTCATGGTTCTGGACAGAAGGACAAAGCCTCTGGTTTGCTTGTGCTTATTGCCGCCAAACTATGCAGGCCTGAGCAGATTGTATGGCGAGAAGTCGAAGCAGGCAGATTGGTACATTGCAGATTGCACTTACATCCCAGGTCTTTTGATATCATTGGAGTTTATCAACACACTTGGAACACTGCAGTTGTTCAAAAAGCTCGCAGGAAACAAATTTGGAGTTCCCTTGCCAAGCTTCTGCAGGAGATTCCTCACCGTAACTCTTTGTGCATTCTTGGTGACTTTAATTGCTCACTGCCCATGATACCCCGATTGGTAGGACAAGCACACTATGTGACACCCACTGGAAAGAAGCTGGGACCTCAACATGGAGATTCATCCACATTGTCACAGCTGATGAATGATTTTCAACTGGTTGCACTTAATACTTGGACACCCACTTTGGGTGCCACATCCTTCACACCATCGGGCTCATCCAGGATTGACTACATTATGGTCCGCTATCGAGATGCTGATACTGCAGCCAAACAGGTTGGACTGCTCTCGAATGCACCATTCTTGCACACTGGAGCATATCATATTCCAATGATAACAAGTGTGAATCATAAGTACTTCAGACCACCTCGACAATCTCATCTACGAGTTCCACGTCAGGTGAAAGAATATTGCACCCAAGAGTACAGGCAGGAAACTGTCTACTGGCAAGGTTGTGAACACGGAATCAACTTTGCTCTACGACAGGCCACAGACTTGCACACCCTGGAAGATATGTATCGTATCCTATCCCAAGGACTGATGCATTACTTTCAATCTGGAGTATCACCAGCATCACAGACCTGTTCAGGATTTGCAGTTCAAAAATGGTCTCATTATGCTCAATTATGCCAACCAGGTACACCAGATTTGCACGCCTTGTTCCACAAATGGAAGCACTTTTCATCTTTTCACAAAATGGAGAAGTTGCACATCAGGTGGATCAAAACCGTCAAGCGTGCCAAGATTCAACAGCTTTCACAAGAAGCTCAGCAGGCCTTTGAACAACATGACTCTTTTCGACTTTATCATGCCATTTCACGTGCTTGCCCAAGACAGCAGACCAAACGTATACACCTCAAAGATGATGCAGGTGCTTTCTTGACACCGCCAGAAGAAACAGCTGCCTATGTGAAGTACATACAAGACAATTGGTCAGGCCCTCCATTTGATGTACCTGATTTGCCCATCCCTGGAGTTCCCTTCACAGTCACTGAACTTGAACAGGTGATTGCTACGATTCCATCGACCAAAGCAGTTGCACCAGGCTTTGCACCGGGACCAATATGGAAGTCACAATCCACTTTCATTGCAGAATGGCTCATGCAAAAGTTGCAACAGTGGTGGAATCAAAAACCGCCCTACATACCCCAGACATGGAGAGATGCATGGGCATGTTGGCTTCCCAAACCCCATAAACCTCCAGTCAGGCTGGAGAACCTGAGAATGCTGGGGCTACAAGAACCACTGGGAAAAGCTGTGCTGAAGTTAGTGGCTAAGAAAGCTCTTTCACAGACATTCAGATGGTTTGGCACATATCCGCAGTATGCTTACTTGCCATTCAGGAGTACCAGAGACTCGATTCTTCGAGCTGCTACACATTGCAGTGCAGCCAGGCAGATTCTCATACATCAAAAGAGATCCATTTATGTTTCCACCATCTCCCAGCCAAAACTTCACTGTGCTGGGGGGATAATGCTGTTCTTGGATTTGCACAGGGCATTTGATCAAGTACCTCGATCTACTTTGGTGACAGCATTGCAAAGAACTCAGCTGGATCCCAAATTGCAGAGCTTGATCATCCAATGGCATCAACAAACTCATTATCACATCGAGGTCAACAACACTTGCAGGAGCATTCCGGTGAGCAGAGGAGTTCGTCAAGGGTGCAGTATTGCCCCTTACCTGTGGACAGCAGTGATGGCATTGTTAATTGATGAACTGCAGCATTGTATTCCTCGAGCTTGGTTGTTGCAAAACTTAACAATCTTTGCTGACGATATCACTGTACACTGCTTGTTTCAAAATACTTTGGAACTCACTCAAGCACTTCAATATTTTGAACACATCATTGCCACCATTGAACGCCTTGGACTCAAGATCAGTCCATCAAAGTCGAGTGTGCTAACACGTGGAAAGGGTGCTGGCTATGAAAAATGGAAGAAAACCCACACCAGACTTGATTCAAACAAGTCTCATGTCCTTGTGCTTCCACATTCCAAAATGCACATTCCTTTGAAGAAAAAACAGTTGTATCTTGGAATAATGCTCTCATATGACAACTTCGAAAGACAGACGGTAGAGGTTCGGGTTCAAGCTGGCTGGAATAACTTCAAAAGATTGAAACCCTGGCTTTGCAGAAAACATCACATCTCTCTACGTCTTCGATTGGAACTTATGAGCACCTGCATCATTCCAACTCTTTGCTATGGTATACTTTACACTGGACTTCAGGAAAATGGCATCAATTTGATATGCCAGACTCTCCATCAGATGTATCGTCGGACCATTGGCAACCTTCCACATCAAACTAGAGAAACTCATGCAACAGTTCTTGCACGTCATCGCGTTGAGCCGCCATTGATTACCCTTGACAAGTTGGCTACACAGGCGATTTCGAGCTTGACCAATGCTTTGAAACAGGTCTCAGATAATGATGTGATCCATTTGACTGATTGGAAGATCCTAAACTCGACCAGGTCATTGCTCACATCGAGACTTTGCCATCCTGAGCATATTTCAGAATCAGACTCAGCTTCAGAAGAATTTGCATGTATTCATTGTGCTTTTGTTGCCCCCACCAAACCTGAACTGCAGAGACACCTGACCTTGGTTCATGCACAACCTAGGCCTCTGAAACGTAAGGTCAACTACAGCCAGGACACCACCAATGGTATGCCACAATGTGCTCATTGTAAAAAGATGTTCTTCAAATGGAGTAGTTTCAGATTGCATTGTAGTGCCAACGTTTGTGGTGCAACACCTGTTCTTTCTCAGATTTCTCCACATCCTTCACCATTTGATTGGGACTGGGAGGACCCTGTTGCCATGGAACCGGGACCACTACATCAAGAGATCTCTGACCGAGCTATGGTGTTTGCAGTCGAAGCTGATTATGCTAGTGTACGTGGGGACCGCCGCTTGTGTGACTATTTGCAACATCACTGCATCTTATGTTCCAAACATATTAGTCACCCGAAAGCCCTCACTGCACATATGAGATCGAATCATCCAGCACAGCTTCAAGAGGCTATTGCATTGGGGATTCAACGTATGAGGCAGTTCACTGGCAATTTATCGCCCTGTACCTACTGTTTGACGAGCTTCAACAAAACACATCTGTGCCCAGTTTTTCTGCAGATGGGAATCTTGGAACTACGTGCAGCGACCCCTGATGACCCATTGCATTTCACGTGTTTCCTTTGTCAGTTTGTTGCTGCAGACCGAGCACAATTGAAGAAACACTTGACTACTCTTCATTCTTTCCCGTGTCATGACTGGACACCTGCAAGAGACAGTTTGGAAGATCAAGTGACCTGTGCACATTGTGGATCGGTGCATCATTGCCAACAAGCCCTTCGGAAGCACATTATCTATGGGCATTGTTCACAGTTTGACCCTGCCAGACCCTGGACACGGAATGGAGATGCTGATGTTGTTGAACAGTTGCAGACAGGACGCATTGATTTGATCCTTGCTGATCTTGAAATGAAACGACGCCTGACACATAACTGCCAGTTCTGTTCTCAGCAATTCACGCAGGTATCCAATCTGGTGGGTCATTTGTGGCAGCAGCATGGTGAACTGGCTGAGGAAGGTGAGTTGTATCGACAGGTACTACAACAACGATTTGCTCCTCGAGGCTGCAGTTGTGTACCAAGGATCAAACAATTTCGATCCACTCACACATGTGTTCTCTTTCATCAACTGAGTATGATCCACTACAATGGCAATGCATTGTTCAACATTCCAGTCGTTTATGATGATGTGGCTAGAGAACGTATGGAGGAACATGTGCCCTTACGATTGCTCTTACTGATGCATGATGCACTGAAGACCAGAGATTTTGAATTGCTTCAGCAAGACTCGAGCTTTCGTGAACTTTTGAGAAAACAATGTCTATGCTGTGGCAAGCAAGTCACATTGACAGGACCAGCAAAGGACCATGTTCTTCGACATCATCTTCAGACGATGCACCCAGAACCACAACAGGCCATCCAGTGTTTGATTCAAATGGTGATTCACAGAAAGGGACATGACCACCTGACTACATGTGATTGGTGTGGTGTGACAATTGTTCCAACAACTCCTCACAATGAATATGATGAACATTTGGCTGAATGCCCAGTGCTCCAACATTTCGTGACGTGGCTTCTCATCCCGCTNCTCTTCATGTCGACGGAGAAGGACGGCCTCATGTCCCAGATACTGCAGCAAAGCAGCAACTGGAAACAGTTGCAACAACAGCACCAAGTGACTCAGTCTCTCCGACAATGCCTGATGCTCAATGTGATGCAGACTCTGGTTCAAAGGGTCACAAAAGTGATGGAATGCAAGAAGGAGGATCCACTATGGCAATCGAGCCTTCAAAGCAAGTTGATACTACAGGATGCATCATGGCCCTTCCTCAAATGGGACCACAAGATGAAATCCTTGGAGGTCGACACGAAGATGAGCAGCCTTCCAATGAAGGACCTACAGCAGACGTTGGAACAGATCTACAAGCTTCTGGAAAGACCAGCAGCGGTCGTGAGGTTCCATGCTCTTCAGAACAAGAGCAAAGAAGTGCCAGTGGTGCCATGGCGGCTGGAATTGGATATGAAGGATCACAGATTACACAATCTCCTGCACTCCTTGGTGAATTGCAGTGCTTGGCAACTGGTACAAATCAGATTGAAACCTCACCACCAGCAGCAGTCCAAGTTGGCAGACGACCTTATGAAGCTCAGCAAGAGAAAATAGATCTATCCAGGTACTGCCACATCTTGAGAGATCTGGTGTTGGTGAATGACGATGCGCAGTGCTATGTCAATGCCACCTTCCTCGCCATCATGTGGACTCATCTGATGTGTGGTGACTTCAATATGGGGAGCTGGGGAGATGCAACGGCCATTTTTCTTGCTGTTTTGAAGGATGGAGAAACTCAACCGCTTTGCTTGAGAAGCCACTCCATGCTGCAGTCTGGATTTGGACAATGGCAACAGTTGCGTGGGGAAGGATCCACAACTCAGCAGGACTATGGGGAGTTCCTGCGTTATCTTCTTGAATGGATTCATAGTCGGCATGTGGTTTTAACCACAAGCAGACGTTTTCTTCGAGCAAGTGAAGTTGTCATAGCAGAAAAGAGTGATGCTGCATCTCCAATTCTGTTACACTCAGACTTGTGGGAACAGATGGCCAAACCGGTACAATTTCAGCATGTATTGGATCAATGGCATCTTTCAAATGGTATGTTGCAAGCAGTGGAACAAGCTTCACATATTCTTTGCTGTCAGATTTGCAGATTTCATGATGTCAACACCATTGACCGTACAGTCATTGAGTTTGACAATCTACGTGTTTTCATACCATGCTTCACGGACGCCAGGTTGAGCATTGCAAGGATCCCCTATCAAGTCACTGCTTTGGTGCACTACACTGGCAATGCAAGGGGAGGCCACTACAACAGTGTGATTGCATTTCTTGACCGGTTTGGTGATTTGAAGTGGCTGTTTCATGATGACAACTGCAAGCCTGTGGTGTGGAACATGTTGCCAGAGTGGTTTCTGTATGATATCACGCATGTTTGGATGGTCCGCAGTGATAAATATCACCAATGGCAACAGCAGCCAAACGCGCCATCTCAGGAAGCAGCTCTGGCCAACGTACTGGCACAGTTTCGAGCACCCTAATCTTATCCTACAGTGGCTATGGTTTTTGGTGATTAGAGCTGTCGAAGTGAATCTACATTGGACTGCATGTGCAGTTTATTTGGTATGTGCACTTGGACTGCCATTGCCAATTCCATTGATGCCTTGTTTTGAGGTGGACTATGCCTCTTTCTTATTTCGACCGATTTGCATTCCTCACAGTTTTGACATCCTTGCACCTTGCAGAGTTGGTTTGACTTAGATTTCTGATAGCATCGAGATGTGCCTTGGGTTCTCTGCAATGGCAGTTTTCTGATAACATCATGATGCGCTTTGGGATTTCTATGATGGTATATCCACTCTTCATTGCTGCTTGATGTATTGTGAACGTTTTGATTTTGTTTGGTGTGACCACTCTTCATTCATTTCAACCTGCAATTGACCGGATATGATGAAGTTTTGACTTTGTCTCTCTGTTCAACTGCAGTTTGTTTTGATGATTTTGAGTGATGGCCTGAACTGCACGGGGCTTTTCAGATGAACGTCATACCAATTCCTTCCTTGGAGATTTCAACTTTCTTTCACTGAAAGATTATGATTTCATGGTGATGGTTGTCATGCCTGTTCTCCAAAAGTTGAGACCGCACTGCAATAGTGTGAAGTGGCACGCGCGAACCTTTACTCTTGGTCAAAAAGGGGCGTGAAAAAAAAAAGACTTCCCTAGAACAATTCTTGACAACACTTCTTTACAACATTTCAGTACAACACTTCTCCACAACACTTCTCTATGTGCAGTTCATCACAGACAACTGGACAGGCCCACCCATCGTGCTTCCAGATTTGCCCACTCCTGGAGTTCCTTTCACTCCGACTGAACTTGAGCAGGTGATTGCCACTATTCATCGACCAAGGCGGTCGCACCAGGCTTTGCACCGGGACCACTGGAAATCACAATCGATGTTCATTGCTGAGTGGCTCATGTTGGAATCAGAACCCACCACATATCCCCCAAACATGGCGAGATGCATGGGCATGTTGGCTTCCAAAACCACATACACCACCAACCAGGCTGGAGAACCTGCGTATGCTGGGGTTGCAAGAGCCATTCTACCATAACTTCAATGGTTGGGCACATACCCTCAATATGCTTATCTGCCCCTCAGGAGCACCAGAGATGCCATCTTGTGTGGAGCAAATCATTGTGGAGAAGTCAGGCAGCTTTTAATGAATCAAAAAAGATCCATTTATGCTCCTACCAATTCACAACCGAGGCTTCACTGTGCTGGCGGTATAATGTTATTCCTTGCCTTGCACAGGGCATTTGATCAAGTTCCTCGTCCTACTCTTACAACAGCACTGCAGCGGACCAAGCTTGACCCAAGATTGCAGAGTCTGATCAGCCATTGGCATCAGAGTACTCATTATCACATTGAGGTCAACAACACCTGTAGATGCATCCCAGTGCAGTACAGGAGTACGGCAGGGGTGCAGCATTGCACCTTTCTTGTGGTCAGCAGTAATGGCACTGTTGATTGATGATCTACAACCATGCATCCCAGGTGAATGGCTGTTGACACATCTCACTATATTTGCTGATGATATCCATGTACATTGTGTATTTCAAGACATCTCAGAACTTACACGGGCTGTCAAGTATTTTGAAGTGATCATTGCTGCAATTGAACGCTTGCGACTACAAATCAGCCCGTCCAAATCATGTGTGATCACTCGTGGAAAGGGCCCGGGATATGAAAAATGGAAGAAAACAAACACAAGTGTCGATGCTTCCAAACTTCATTATCTCGTGCTGGGACACAGCAATAATAAGATTCCATTGGAGAAGAACTGTTGTACCCTGGCATTTTGCTATCCTATGATCACTTTGAACGACAAACAGTTGAGGTTCGGGTTCTAGCTGGATGGAATAACTTCAAACGCTTGAAACCATGGTTGTGTAGAAAACACCAAATTTCTCTACGACTCCGCGTGGAACTTATGAGGACATGCATTATTCCTACCATTTGTTATGGGATCTTCTACACTGGAATTCAAGAAAATGGCATCAACCTCATATGCCAGACTCTTCACCAGATGTATCGAAGAATCATTCGCAACCTTCCTCATCACACACATGAAACTCACACAGCAGTACTGGATAGATATCACGTTGAGCCGCCATTGGTGACACTCGACAAGCTGGCAAATCAGGCAGTTCACAGCTTGACTACTGCCTTGCACAGTGTATCAACTGATGATGTGATCCACTTAACTGACTGGAGACCCTTGCAATCCACCAGGACATTGATTGGATCCAGGCTTTGCCAACCCGCTGACTTTCCTGATTCAGACTCAGCACCAGATGAGATTGCCTGCATTTACTGTGCCTTTGTTGCTCCAACTAAACCGAAACTTCAAAGACACATGACACAAGTCCATGCACAACCAAGGCCTCTGAAACGACAGGTGGACTACAGTCAGGACACCACCAATTACATGCCCCAATGCAAGCATTGTACGAAGATGTTTCTTAAATGGAGTAGCTTCAACTCACACTGTCGTGCCAATGTTTGTGGGGCCCCTTCCAACTCAACTAATGACACTTCCACCACTTTGCCCCTTGATTGGAATTGGGGCGATACAGTGGAAATGGAACCTGGACCACTACACGAAGAGATTTGTGATCGAGCACTGGTTTTTGCTGTGAAAGCCGACTATGCAAGTGTACCAGGCGACAGAAGGCTGTGTGACTACTTGCAGTTTCATTGCATTTCTGTGCTCCAAACATATGAGTCACACAAAGGCCATCACAGCTCATGTGAGATCGAACCATCCTGCACAGTTACAAGAGGCAATAGCACTTGGAATCCAGAGGATGCGGCAGTTCACGGGCAATCTGTCACCTTGCAGTTTTTGTATGACTAGTTTCAACAAGACGCATCTTTGCCCAGTCTTCTTGCAGATGGCAATCTTAGAACTGCGTGCAGTGACACCTGATGACCCACTGCACTTCACCTGTTTTCTCTGTCAGTTTGTGGCAGCCGATAGAGCACAACTGAAGAAACATCTTACTACACTGCATCAATTTCCGTGTCATGACTGGATCCCTGCAAGAGACAGCTTGGAGGATCAAGTGACCTGTGCACATTGTGGATCAGTTCATCATTGTCAACAGGCTCTCAGGAAGCATATCACCTATGGCCGCTGCTCCCAGTTTGATCCTGCTAGACCCTGGACCGGGAATGGTGATGCAGACATTGTCGAACAATTACCTGTTGGCCGCATTGATCTGATTTTGGCAGATGTTGAGATGAAACGTAGGCTAACCCATGACTGTCAATTTTGCACGCAGAAGTTTTCACAAGTGTCCAACCTGGTGGGTCATCTGTGGAAGCAGCGCAGTGAATTGGCAGAAGATGGGGAGCAATATCGACAAGTTCTTCGACAGCGATTTGCCCCTCGAGGCTGCAGTTGTGTGCCACGAATAAAGCAGTTCAGATCGACCCATACGTGTGTTCCCTTTCACCAATTGAGCATGATTCACTTCAATGGCAACGCATTGTTCAACATTCCTGTGGTCTATGATGATGCTGCTGCAAGGGAACGTATGGAAACCCATGTGCCCATCCGTTCGTTTCTATTGATGCATGATGCTCTGAAGACACGGGATTTTGAATTGCTTCAGCAAGATTCCAACCTTTCGGGATTCTTTGAGCAGACATTGCCTTTTCTGTGGAAAACCTGTTACATTGACAGGACCGGCCAAAGAACATGTGCTTCGACATCACCTTCAATCGATGCATCCGGAACCACAGCAGGCCATCCAGTGTTTGATTCAAATGTTGATTCACAGAAAAGGGCATGATCACTTGACTACATGTGATTGGTGTGGAGTGACAATTGTGCCAACTCATTCCAACAATGAATACGATGACCATCCCAGTTCTTCTGCATTTTGTGACGTGGCTCCTCATCCCTTTAACTCCATCATCCCATGGAAGTCGAGCGAGGACATGCCAACCCACCGGCAACGAAGGAGAAGCTCTTCCAAAGATGCTATCCCTGATGTGTCAACTGGTGCTAAGACACGAGAGAGACCTGAATTGCCTCCACCAACAGAACACCTACGTCCTCTTCATGTCGACAGACAAGGATGGCCTGATGCCCCAGATCGTGCAGACCAGCAACAACTGGAAACAACAGCGACAGAATCACCAAGTTTCTCAATCTCTACGACAGTGCTTGGTGCTAAATCTGATGCAGACTCTGGTCCAAAGAGTCACCAAAGTCATGGAATGCAAAAAGGAGGACCCCTTGTGGCAGTCGAGTCTTCAAAGCAAGATTGTGCTTCAGGATTCGTCATGGCCCTTTCTCAAATGGGACCACAACAAGAAGTCTCTGGAGTTGGACGCCAAGGGGGGCAGCATCGTCATGAAGGATTTGGTGCAGACATTGGAGCAAATCTACAAGCTGATGGAACGGCCAGAAGCCATAGTGAGATTCCATGCGTTGCAAAGCAAGACAAAGCAAGCACCAGTGATCCCTTGGCGATTGGAACTGGACATGGAAGACCACAAGCTGCGCTCCCTTTTGATGACATTGGTGAATTGCAGCGTGTGGCAACTCATCCAGATTCGACTGAAGCTTCATCATCAACAACAGTCCAGATTGGCAGACGACCTTATGAAGCTCACCAAGAAAAAGTAGATCGATCCTTGTACTGCCACATTCTGAGTGAACTCATCTTGGTGAATGACAATGTGCAATGCTATGTCAATGCCACTTTCCTCACCATCATGTGGACTCATTTGATGTGTGGTGACTACAACATGGGGAGCTGGGGAGAGGCCACAGCCATCTTTCTTGACATTGTGAAGGATGGTGAGGTCGCACCACTTTGTTTGAGAAGCCACTCAAGGCTGCAATCGGGGTTTGCTCAATGGCAACAGTGAAGGGAGGAAAAATCAACTACCCAGCAGGACTATGGCGAGTTCCTGCATTACTTTCTGGGGTGGATCTGCAGCAGACATGTTGCATTGACCACAGCAGACGTTTCCTTAGCGCAGACAATGTGGTCATTGCTGAAAAGAATGATGCATATTGTCCCATTTTGCTGCATTCAGCCTTATGGGAGAGCTTGGACAATCAATCCGAAACAATTTCAGCATGTATAGGATCAATGGCATCATTCAAATGGTATGTTGCAGGCAATTGAACAAGCTTCTCATATCTTGTGCTTCCAGATTTGTCGGTTTCAAGATGCCACCACGATCGATCGAACAGCGCTCGACTTTGGAAACCTTCTTGCTTTTTTGCCCTGCTTCACGGATGCCAGGCTCAGCATTGCACGGATTCCATACCAGATTGCTGCACTGGTGCACTACAATGGAAATGCCAGAGGTGGGCACTACAATTGTGTCATTGCATTCCTTGACAAATATGGTGATGTGAAATGGCTCTTTCATGATGACAATTGCAGACCAGTGGTGTGGGCCCTTCTTCCAGAATGGTTCCTGTTTGATGTCACGCATGTCTGGATGATTCGATGTGACAAATACCATCAATAGAAGCAGCCACAGACAGCAGTGCCTACTCAGGAATCTGCGCTGGCAAATGTCCTGGCTCCACTACGTGAGTCCTGAGGATGGCAATCTTCAATGCACCTCTGATGATTAGAGCTGATGAAGTGCATTCCTGCCTGGTTGTTGTGTACATTGCAACATTCATGGTTCTTTCACTTTGTCAGTCATTGCCAGATGTTGCTTGTCAGATTGCTACACAGTGATGTAATGGCTTTCACTTCAATTTTGTCTGTAAGACACCCCCCGAGCATGGGCAATGGTGGTAGGTGTTGCTTTCTGTTAGCACTATAATGCGCTTTGGGTTCTCAACTATGCTGTTTTCTGATAGCATCATGGTGTGTCTTTGGTTTTCAACACTGGCTATCCACCTTCCCATTGCTTGCCTGCATGATGAATGGGTGCAATCTTTTTATTTGACTGACACCGTGATGCTTATTTCAATTTCCTGTGAGAAGGTGGTCTCAACGTGGGACCTATGCTGTTTTCTGTGAATGGCTTTTGCCGTGGCTGGGTTTGCAGCATCTTGGGCCTACACACGTTTTTGACCCACGTGGACATTGATGAGCATTTTCTGGTGCTTACACTTTTGACCACCTTTCACTACTGGATTGCTATACTCTGGATGGTTTGTCGATGCCATTGTACAACTATTGGCATTCCTCTGGCATATGCATATCCATGATTGCTGGCGGTGGCATGTGTGGTGGCTCGCTACAACATGTCTTTTGAGTGGCATTGGATAGCCTGAGATTTCTTTTTGGAACTTTTCAACCCTGATGCATTTCTCTGCAGACGATTTTGATCACATGATGCAAGTGAGATTCTATTTCCTTCACTTACAAGATTTTACGGTGATGGATGACATGCCAGCTCTCCATAGACGAGACCGCACTAACCAAAGTGTGAAGTGGCAAGCGCGGACCTTTACTCAGTGTCAAAAAGGGGCGTGAAAAAAAACTTTTCTACATCACTTCATCACAACACTTCTCTACAACGCTTCTCTACAATACGTCCCTACAACGCTACTCCACAACAGTCCTTCACAACACTTTTCTACAACACTTCTCTACAACACTTCTCCGCAACACTTCTCTACAACACTTGTCTACAAAACGTCCCTACAACATGTCTCTACAACACTTCTTTACAGCCCTTCTCTGCAAAAATGCTAGGGGAAAATGTTTTAATCAAAACAACTCACCTTAGAAAATCTCCACGGAGATTCGGTGAGCAAAACAATCCCCCGCAAAAATTCTAGGGATGATATTTCAGAAAAATCATTTCCCTGGCAAACATTCAAGGGAAAATATTTCAGCGAAATAATTCCCCTTATTCAAATCTAATGGAGAAATATTTGGGCAAAATAAATCCCCTTACATAGATGTAGAGGGGAAATAATTTAGCAAAACCATTTCCCTCACAAACATCTAAGGGTAAATATTTTTGCAAAATAATTCCACCAAAATCTAAAGAGGAAAATATGTTGGCGAACAATTTCCCTTACATAAATCTTTTTTCAAGATAAGTTCCTACACAAAAATCTAATGGGAAAATATTTCAGCGAAATATATCCTCTCACAAAAATCTAGGGGGAAAAATATTTGAGCAAAAAAACAAAATTGAAAATCCAAAGCAGCAGCAAACTGAAAGTTGAGAATTCTCTACCTAGATTTGTCCCTTTTTTTTTTCATTCATGAGCTTCCCATGGATTGTTCAAACAGGAGCCAGGTCTGAGCTGGATAATATCCCTCAACCATAGGTACTGCCCTGGCCTTTCATTCAAGGATTTGGGACCTTCGTCTCAAAGATTTCCACTCAAGGACTTGAGGTCTTCGTCTCAAAGTTTTTCGCTCAAAGATTTGATTTTACAATCTCAAGTTTTCCTACTTGAGGATTCAAAATCTTCTTTTTTTTCCAACTCAGGGATTTGAGCTCAAGATCGCACAGTTTACCACTGAAGGGTTTAAGATTTCATCTCAAAGTTTTCAACTCAAGGAATTGATTTTTCCTTTCATTTTGTCCTACTTAGGTATTTGAAATTGAGATCTCAAATTTTCCGACTTTAAGATTTGCTTTTAAAATCTCAGGTTTTCCTACTTAAGGATTTGAAATTTTCACATATTTCATATTAACCCAAGGATTGGCGATCNAGAACCGAATTCAGGCATGGAAATTGTGATCTGCAGTTCTTGAGTAGATTTGACTCTGAAGTTTGTGATTAAACTTGAAATTTCATTTGTATGGAATGCAAAGAGAAAACAACGGATGAAATTCAAAGATAGACTTAAGATGTTAAGATTCAGACAGTTGAGAGATGAATTTTACAGAAAAAAATAGCACTCTAAACCCAACGTTGAGAATGGACATGTTTAGAGCGCTTTGATTTTTGAAGGTGCACATCAGAGTTGGGAGATGAAATCTGTCAATAAACTTGGTTTATACCAAATAAAATGACATTTAATAGCCCCGTAATCAAACAATACATGTTGAGGATGTTGACGTTTATCAAACATTTTGAGATGTGAATTTCCAAGCAAAAATGAGTATCCAGTGGTGAAAAAAAATTGACATTCAAGAAACCAGAAAAATGAAATTGAGAATTCATTTCTCTGGAATAAAGGAGGTAGAAAAAAAAACAAACATAAACTTGTAGATACGAACTGAGATTTTTAGATATGAATTTAAAAAAGCAAAATCTAGAAAGTTGGGAAATTGACATTTCTCAATAGTTTTGGTTTTTCAATTCTTTAAAGCCGAGATATCAAACATTATGGGTAAGAGGGAATCTGACAAATGAGATGTGAACAAAGTGATGAGAAGGTGGAGGTTTGGAATCGAAAAATAGAAAATTATTGAACTTTACAACTCGCCAAAAGCATTGAACAAATTGTATTCAAAGATTCAAATAAAAGATTGAGATGTATTTTTTTGATTAACAAGAAATTCCACTGCCAAGAACTCAAATTAACAAAAAAACTTTGAGAATTGAAATTTATGAGGACGTCTCATGTAAAGCAAAGGGAAAAACGGGGCTTCATTTGTTTTTGACAGAAGGGGCCTTTGTGGCTTGGTCTTTGACAAAAGGGTTTTTTTTCTATACGGCATCTCCTTTCACGAAAAGGAAAATAATTTTGATTTTGATTCACAGGTCATGTATAGAGGCAGCTGTTAACTCAATGGCAGCCATTCTTTGCACTTCAGAGACCAAAATGTTGGAAGAAAAGTTGTCTTTTGCGGTTGTTCCAGCTTTTGATTTTTAGGTGAGATTTACAAGCTTCATTTATTGATGTTTGAAGCTGAAAAATCAATACTCTATATTGAACAACGATGCAAATCAATAAGAATTTTTTACAGTATTGATTAGGATCCATGTCCAATACCCAGGGAAGAAGCAGTGGTGAATCATTTCGTGACAAAGTCAACATGTTTTCAACATTTTTGAAACCATTTTAGTTGAAAAAACTTTGAGTGATTCAAAAAACCCATTAATTAAAGGATTATCATTCAAAATTAACCTCCAAATAGTGGATGCACTAATGAGGTTTTTGGATCTTCAGGGTAGTGCAATGTCCAGGTGGTTCCTTCGGCGTCTCACAGTTTTTGGTGCTGCTCAAAGTGGAATTGCTGTCGCTTGCTGCCTCGTCCAAGAACTGAACTTACCAGCCGTCTTGGCTGGAGTCAAAACGGTGCGTCCCATTTTTAAACAATGTGGTTGCGTGCACCGTGAGCACATCAAACTCCGAAGAACAAAAAGTAGTGCTGGGCGGGAGGGGGTCGGACACTTCGAGGCTACATGGCAGCAACACTAAGCTATACGTCTTGATTCATTAAAAAAGAATTGTATTAAAACACACATTCGCCATATAGATGCTATGACTCTGAATATGCCCCAGCATATCTCAGCAACATGTAAAAGAAGTATTTATTGGTGGTGCCGCTGAGGCCGTTGAGGCTGGACCCGGCTGAGGCCGCCGAGGCGAGGCCGCTGAGAGCAGATGAGGCCGCTGAAGCCGTTAGATGTGCAACGTACAACCCTCGTATCAGGATGTCATTTTTTTAATATCATTCACCAAAAAATCGCGCACTTGTTGCACACTTCCCCCATCCGATTTCATGGGCGGCTTTTTTTTGGCTGATGACTCGAGCAAGGAAGTCTGGAAGAAGTACACTGTTGGCTGACTACACAATACTACTTCGCAGTACAAAGTACTCCTCCATTCTTTTAAATCATACAAAGTAGCACTCAATACCACAAATTTTGGCTCCGTGCTAAACAAAGTCCTACTCCGTACTACATACTTTTTCTTCGTACTACAAAAACCAGTACTTCTTGTTAATCCGAATTTCAATGTTCTACACAATACCACTCCGTCTTACCAAGTATTGCAAAGTACTACTCCGCACTACAAAATACCACTCCGTACTACAATGTGTTACAAATTAACAGTAGTACCACAGGAGGCGGTGGCGGAATTTTAAGAGTAGGAAACCTGTAGGAGAGATTGGTTGTTGGAATCACGGACGATAAAGCAAAAACACTGACTAACTGTCCAACTGTCTAATTGACTAACTGAATAATTGACCAGCTGACTAATTGACTGATTGGTTAACTAACGAACTGACTTATTGACAAATTGACTGACCACTAACTAGCTAATATCTAACTACTTGGTTAACTGACTAGCTAGCCTACTAACGAACGAACGAGCGAACTAACTAACTAACGAACGAACGAACGAACTAACAAACTAACTAACCGACTAGGTGACTCACTGACTACTTGACTAACTAGCTAACTGACTAACTGACTATAATTGACTAACTGACTAATTAATTGGTTGATTGATTAACTGACTGACTGGCTAATTGACTTGCTGACTAGTTGATAACTTAGCTGGTTGATTAACTGACAAACAAACTAATTGACTTACCGACTCACTGACTACCTGTCTAAGTGACTGATTGACCAACTGACTAGTTGACGAACTGATTAACTGGCTAAGTAGCTAACTGACTAAATGACCAATCGACTACTTGAACAAATCATTGATTGATGACCTGACTAATTGACAAACTGACTAACAGACCAATTCATTGATTGATAACTGACTAAGTGACTAACTGACTATAACTGACTAATTGACTATAGCTGACAAACTGACTGATTGATTGACTGACTAACTTGTTACCTGACTAATTTTTTGACATCTGAGCTTCAAAAAGTGGTCCAATCCCTAGTTGTTTCACATTTTGACTTGAAAATGCGCTTCGCGCCACAGCAGCGTGCCATTTTTCGACATCTGAACCTCAAAAGTTGCCCCGAAGCTGGGGTGTTTTGTACATTTTGACTTAAAACGTGCTTCGCGCCACAGCTGATACCATTTTTGGACATCGGAACTTCAAAAACTGCTCCGAAGCTGCGGTGTTTTGTACATGTTGACTTGCAAATGTACTTCGCGCCACAGCGGCGTGCCATTTGTCATGTCTCTGCTGAACAGCTACCTCCGCACCCGCCGCTTTACCGAGCCTACTTTTCGAACATCACAAGGAACGACGAATCTTTAAAAAAAAACACAGCGATTCGCGGCTTTCCTAACATTTGACGCGTGTGTATCTTCTTTCTAGTGACTTTACTCGCGAGTTGATCTTCTTTTTTCTGACTTGACTTCTCTAGTCTGCTTTTCAACTGTCCATATTGCCGGAAGTTAGACTTCTAAACTTCCTTCGACGAAGTATGACAAAATATTGGTCCGCACTTCTTGGTACTACAAAGTACTTCTCCATGCTTGTGACGCGCTACAAATTACGACTCCGTACTGCAAAATATAGCTCCGTACCACAAAGAACTGCAAAGTTTTTGTTTGTACTACAAAGCACCTCACAGTACTTCTCCGCAAAACAAAGTATCACGCAACCCTATACGCACAAACGCACGCATACAGAGCCATCCGCCAAATAGACGCGAAGCGTCCATGGCAGGGGTCTGCCTCCTTCCGAGGAGCTGTGATCTCGATCCTTCTTCTTCTTCTTCCGCTAATGATCCAAGTCACGATGCAGCGTCGAAAACGTCCTTCATTCTAATATGATTTGCTGGTGTTTCGGCGTTGCAGTTGTTCCTGTCAAGAAGTGCAACCAGCGTGTGTGACGCAAGTTCGGTTTCTGTCCGACAAATTGGACGTTGTGGCAGCACGCTACGGCAGAAATAGCCCCATTGCCAAAGCAGAACAAGTGGCTATGTCAACATGAAGTGTTTTTTCAGTGATTTTGGTTTCAACATTGATTTCACCTAAGGGATTTTCATTTTCCAGATTGCAAAATTGCGTCATCAGCATTTTCAAAATTTTGGCAGGAAACGGTGACTTGGAGCATAAAGAACCTTTTTTACAACCACCAAATTCTTACCGACGAGCCCGAACATGACTTGTGGAACAGACCGGATCTGGAGGACAAGTGTTTTGCAGCTCTTGCTGCGGCTGACTGGCATGCTGACGCTGGGTGTCCCTGGTTTCTTTGCGGAGATGCTTAAACGTGCCAAGGTGGAAAGCGTCAGGCCTACTATTGGACTGGTTGAAAAGAAAGCCAACAGCCAGCTCATGACAATACAAATTTTCCAAGGGCATTGCTTGCGCTTTGGACAGCAAGATATAAAGTTGCTCTCCACGAGGCTGTTGCTTCAGCGCATGAATTTGGCCCCTGATCCTTCCTTCCTGATTATCAGGGCTGTGGTTGTTGCATGGCGGCTCCAGTCTTACCCGTGCTGCGAATTAGGTGCAATTTTGTGGAGAGAGGCACTGACCTCTTATCCGTGCAAATTCACAAGCTTGCTGTTTTTTCTTCGAACCTTTTATCCTTGTATCCGGAGACGCCTGCAGTTTGGACTGCAGTGCGGTTGTATTTCAATGTGCTCACTTGTGAAATCAGCTGAGAAAAATTGGAAATGTCGTTTTTTGTGTCTGAGCCAGCAACCGAAGACGCTCCCCAGCCACATCTCGGCTGCTCTTCGTTCTGTTTCGCGCGATGAACCGAAAACAATGATGTTTCATGTTGATTCACCAGTTTCAGCGCCAATGCGATGCAATAAGCTCGATGTTCATAATTTTGTACTTGGTTTTTTCCCGAAAGCGGCCGCGAAGGATTCTTTCAAAAAAAAAACGCTGCCATTAAAGACTGTCATTGAAGACTGCCGAAAGTTCTGCTGAAGTGATGGCTGTCTTTTAAGATTGTCATCAAAGACTGCCGAAAGTTCTGCTGAAGAGATGGCTGTCTTTTAAGATTGTCATCAAAGACTGCCGAAAGTTCTGCTGAAGTGATGGCTGTCTTTTAAGATTGTCATCAAAGACTGCCCAAAGTTCTG
>DF243548.1:0-38082 GCA_000507305.1 Breviolum minutum Mf 1.05b.01 | reverse complement strand
TTTAATGATTTCTGTCTAAAAACCTATTCTCTCGCCTTTGCTGCTTCTTCCTCTTTGCGCTTTGCCTCTTCTATTGCAGCTTGCTGTTCCCGCTCAGCCTGCCCGGTAGAAATCTCACCAAATCAGAATTCCTTGGCAAAATCAACAAGTGAATACCAAAAAGTCTCTAAAAATGCGATGAACACAATCCTGCAAGAGTGGATTCCGAGCTTCAATATCCCATTAACTGGTGGTTGTTTGCCCCATCCCAAGTGGTTGGTGAAATCTTATCCATCAACAGGTCCTACATTTAGGGCGTGCCTTTTCAGCCTCTTCAATCCTTCGCAGCTCATCTTGCCGCAGGCTTTCCTGTTCGATATTGACGGTATTTCTATAGGGCCGGAAAGGTCCAGTGAAATAGCAACACCTTCGAAGCATAAAGCTATTAAACAGAAAGGCTAAGCGTTGAGATCAAAAATCCCCATCTCAACGACCCAGACCTCGTATTCTGCGTTCTGAGAAGCAATAATCTGTCGATCTTCTTCTCTTCGAATTGCAGCTTCCACAGCAGCTACCTTGACAAAGCTCATTTTCAAATGCTCCCAAATTCATGAAAACTCGCAGACTTGCAATCAATGCACATAGATGAGTACACTATAGTGTACTTCCTCACAAATTCAACGATAAGTGGATGTTTCCGAAAACAATGGTACCCCCAAATCATCCATTTTAATAGGGTGTTCCATTCTAAACCAGCCATTTTTGGGCATCCCCATTTTTGGAAACACCCAAGTAACGAAAATCATCAATCACTGAGACCCCTGGCAGCTTGGGCCTCTGCAGCATTGCCGGCCTGAGCCTTGGACCAACAGTCTAAGTTCCCAAATATCGAACTTTCGAGTACCTGACTTCCTTTTTTCCTTGGTTTTTCCTTCGGGTAAGCTCATCTAAAAAATTCCAATTCCATTTTTCAAAAAAAAAAAAGATCTACAAAAGTGAAACAGGTGTCAAATCAAAAGTCAAATCTAGTTGTTCCAGCAGTCACCCAGAAAAAAAACAACTGATTTCAACCAAGGTTTCTTGAGGTTCCCAACTGCCTGAGCAACAAACCTCAGAGGTCTGTTAAGGTTTCAAGATAACTTCATCATCCACCCATTAAAAACAAAAAAAAACGGTGGAAAAACCTGGGCTCCAAGGTCCCCCAACTCTCCCAAAGGTTCACAGAGTTCCAAGACATTCCCAACCTGCCGCGGTGAGGGAGATGTTCCAAACCTAACACCCCTAAATTGACATTTTTGCCAACACCATAACAATTTACTTCCCGTTCCATAATATTTCTAACACCCTAAATTTGCCATAACAAAAAAACTTCCCTTCTTCCACAACAGGGGCATTCATAGATATCTAGATTCGATTCCACGCCTCAGCATATTTGGCATTCAACGCCGTAGACAAGTCTTCGAAGAACTTGGTCAGTAGGCCTTGCCGCTCCTGTTGGGTGGTGTCAACTTGTCAGCGTCATGGGGTTCTTCCATCAGCTCGTTCACCTACTTGGATGTCCCAGGATGTGAGGATCACGGTCGGTTAGGATCAGTGGTTTATAACCCCAACATACTCCATATATATGCAGGTGATAACCCATTTACTAAGCATTTTCAATTGATCTCCCCTTTCATAATCCACCTCATTGGATGTGCCTGTTGATGGACAAAAGCCATCAACACCACTTGGGATGATGCTTATTCCATCTTTATCCCATTAATCACAAGGTTTCTAGTTGGTGGTTGAACCAACCCATTTGAAACATATCATATAATTAGTCAATTTTGTATCATTTCCCCAATTTTCGAGGTGAAAATTCAAGAAATATTTGAAAACACCAACCAGCCACCCTTTTCGCATCGATCAAAACCAACGTCGGCCATTTACTCGACACCTCCAAAAAATGGCCGTCAAAACGGCCGGAGACCAGCGAGCGCAGCGTGGCCTTTGGAGGCAAACGAGGTAGCGCCACATCCTCAAGGGGATGAAGGGATGACTTGAAGAGTTGCCCCATTTTCACATCCCTTCCAGCCTTCAAGCCTTAATCTTTTTTTTTGGGCTTGATGCCAAGGTAAGTTGGTATCAGAAAAATCATCGAAGTTGCTTCATCAGTCTTTTGAGTCAAGCAACACGCATTTCAGGCATTTGGACCAAACGCCCAAGAAGTTGATCGACCTTCGAAACGTTGGAGGGGAAGCACCCAATAAAGAGTCCCTAAGCATTTGGGAAGTTGGTAGTTACATCATATAACTACCTTCTGAAACTGCCCTAAAATGCAAACAAAAGCCACGAGTTTGTTTCAGCTTTTTGGTGCTGTTTACTACTTGGAACCTTCCTGGCAGGTGGCCTGTGAGAACCTGAAGATCAGCTCTTGTGGTGGAGTACCACAAGTACTGGACCTCAGGGGTACCATGAATCAAAGGCTCCAAGGGGGAGTTTTACGGATTCATCACTGTGGTGATGGCATCGGCAACCCCCAAAGGTGCCCCAGCTGTGCCCTGTATTTCGTGTGCTGTCGTACACCTTGGCCAGCCTTAGGGGTGCAGCGAGCAAAATTTCTGTACAGCTTCACGTGGGGCACTTGGGCTGAGCTTCCCGAACACTAAAGTGCTCCACCACCACACAGTTCCACCTAATTTAGGCGGCAGCAACATCCACTTCCAAACATCAAAACATCAACTGCCTGGTTGAAGAGAGGTTCATCTTTCACAAGGTCTGAGTCTCCAAACCCACCTGTAGAATCAGCCATTTGCTCGAGCAATGGCACTCACAAGGAGGTGCCAAGGTTGTGAATGGGTTTGTTCCGGAAGTTTCTCAGACTGTTTCAATACCAAATTGCCAGGTGCAGAGACACTTTGCAACTTTGCATGTGGATAATTGAAGCCTACTACAGAGAGGAAACTATATATTCAATATATAGATATGGATGTGGATATAGATGTGGATACAGATAAAGATACAGATATAGATATATGTATATATATCCCATGTGTTTTACACAACATGCAAGTATTGCTTGAATCATGCCAACACTTGCTGAAGCCCTGCGGTCAAAGGATCAATATAATCATTTCCAGAAAGGCCAAAGCCGAAAGCAGCCGAAATCCGCAGACATTGAAATTTGTCACTGACCTGATGCTACCTTTACTCCGCAACTTCTGACACAACTACACTCAACCCGTCAGTAACGACAAAAAGCTCTCCTCCCATTCCTCTGGCAAGAACTCCAAGTCCAAGGCTGACAGCTCTGTGTTGGGAGCGTCAGGTTCCACCTAACCCGCAACCAAAACCTATCCCATAACACACACACACACACACACCAAAAAAAAATGAACAAATCTCCACAGAAAAGGGGGTCATTTCAAAAGGAAAGTTGTCTTCCAACCATCATTTTGGAAAAGGCGAGCAAGCAACCTGTTCGTTTTCAGGGTCCTTTCGTAGCCTTGGGATTTCGTTTTTTTCTGAGAAGCAGACATGTGGCAGCTCTGGAGGCGGAGGTCTTTCCTGCAAATTTGTGCCAAAAAACCTATGGTGGTAAGAAACCCCGGTTACCCATGAAAAAAAGGGCCATCTATAAGGGGTCCCCATAACTCCCATTTAAAAAACTGCTGGATTTTTTGAGTGCGAAGAAAAAAACTTTCCTGTCCTGCAACTCACGTTCTGCATTTGAAGCTGCTACGGCGGTTTCCAGCAGCGTTTCTTCCACATTCCTCGCCTTGGAAGTTGGCGAGGAATATAAAGCTCATGTGGGATGTGCCTCTTCCGGAATATATAAAGATAGATATATATATATATATATATTATATATATTTACATACAAATGTATATATTTATATTTATAAATCTGTATGTACCAACATCGCATATTCACATGTCCACATTTTTCCCCAAAAAATGTTGCAAGCATTGGAAAATTTTGGCCCGATATAGGCTTCTGACCATTGCTTCGCCCCACCTCAGCCAGGCGTTTAGGGGAGACTGCCACTAGCCTATCCTGGGCCCTTTCGAATCACTTGGGGATATGCCTCAAATAGTCAACTGCAACACCAACCAGCCAACAGCAGGAAACATTGATGATCAAACAAATTCCTGGATTCAACACAAGTGTTGGAAAGTATGATTTCCATGGGTAAAATACATTACATATTACATTATATGTTTCCATCCTCCCATGGTTTTCTCTGAGTTTGCATCTGCTCCATTTGAGCCACAAGCCTCATTACCATAAAACTTTCTCCAGAAAGAGTTTCGCATCAAAGCGGGAGCTTCTGATGCTGTGGGAAGTCCTAGGAACTATGAAAAGGACTCTCGAAATTGCGCCATGCGCTCGGATTCTTCGCCTGCACATCACCCATGGGAAATTCCACCATACGAGACCATGCTGAAATACCACAATATGATAGGGTTCCCCAGGTGGTGCAAAGGGTACGGTTTGATCAAGGGTTTCGAAAGAGGGCTCTCGGTTTTTCAACAGATTTTGAAAGAAAATGACCCCATACTTGTCATTAGTACTCGAGAAAACTCAATGCTGTAATCCATGATTCATGGCACAAAAAAATCAATTGGTTTATGTGTATGTGTGTGTGTGGGATTGATTTTTCTTGAGGTTTATTGAATGACATGTTGAAGCAATTTGGGAAGTCACCCCCAAACGTCTTATTGAAGCTCATTGGGACCCCCAAATCTCTCTACCTCGATGGGATTGAGGCCCACTGTGACTTACTGAGGCTTGGTAAGTTTCTGCTGGGTGACCCTTATGCAAAACAAGGCAGAACAATCCATAACAATAGTACTGTCACTACTTAACAATACATAACAACATACAGGAAAACATAAAGACGCAGAACTGTGCAATAAAATGAAATAGAATACAGTAAAAAACAGTACAAATACATTACAACAATACAATTACATTACTCAGTACAATGACAATGACAATGGCAAGCATAATAACAATAACATTGAGTACACAATGCATTCCATTATATACATTGCATCACTTTATTTGACAAAATTTCAGTGTAAACTAAACTTTATTCATCCACACACTGACACACACTCACACGTCCCATATTGTCACGTACATGCATGTTTCCTTCCATCCATTCATACTTACATATAATCATGGCAGCTCCATTGAGCTGGTTGCAAGTAGTTCCGTTGCTACTTGCGTTAAGCCATTCTTCCACAAGCAATCTTTTTTCCCTCACCCCGGCACCATATGATCCTGCAGCAGCCCTGTTGTTCAACGGCAACTCCGCAAACACTTCCTCATCATCCTGTCACCAAAGCTGTTGCCCCAACTGAATCCGGCCTCAACCATTCGCTGCGAAAAACACACCTCGGACCTCGGCCTGCGAATCATAGTCATCATCTGCAGCTAATTGTCGCTCCAATTCTGCCTGGCGTCCAGTGTCCAGATAAGGAAAAATGCTTAGATTTGCAGCGCTCTCAAAGTGAATTGCAGTTTTTTTGTCATTTTTTTTTCGAGTAACCAAATCACAACTCCTGACGTGTTGCCCTTAACATGCTGCATTCCGCCAATTTTTGTCATTCAGACCATAACTCGCTCTCCTCCACCCAGTCTTCATCTTCTGAACCACCATCCATCCTTTAGTTGACCTGCGATGCTGACCACTTCGTGTTTGCAATTGAAAATGTGTAAATACAGTACATGCACCTGCTTTGGCAAAATTGCTAAAACAAAAAATTGTGGCCAATAACAATAACAAAAACGAAATTGTTCAAAACAAAGCCTGCACTGAACATCGCTCGGCCCATGCAAAGTGAATTCAATATTGTGGGTAGAATAATCCGTGTGCGTGCGTTTTTGGTGCGAAGTCATTGAAACCTAGATATCAACCAGATATGTGTGCAAAAGTTGACATGTTATATATAATACAACAAGTAGGTGCTATTGTGAATGAATGGTTTTGGCACTTTACCAAAACTAAATTTGCACACAACTAGAATTACAAGACACGCCATGTTCCAAGACCAAAACCAACAACTTCATGAGCCAAGGACGGCATCACACAAAATTTGCACACATCAATTTCAATTGAAAATGCCATTGCAATTTCGTTGTATGTGACGCATTGCAACTTCCCCCCATCCTCCAAACAACCCTGCCCCTATGCTAAGATGGACTGGCACAAATCCATGCAGGGACGAAACGGGTTTGGATCCCCTTTTGGCCGCCAGCGTTGCTTTGGCAAAGGCCTTCGATGTCAGTATGAAAATGACGAAATCGTCAGTTTCAAGCAATCAATTTGGAGTTTGGCAATTTTGTTCAGCACTACCGCCAAGATTGTGGGACACGTGTTGCCGAAGGGGTGCTGTTCTCACAGTTGTTACGTTGTCATTTTTCAAAACAAAGCCATTCTTCCATTTCTTCTGAATCCAAACACCTTCCCTGGCATCTTTGCCGGTGTAAATTTCTGGAATGATGTTGGCACATACACACACAAACAAAATACAAAACCTCACGAGCCAAGGTCTAAACTTATCAATTTGACTGCAAAAACTGCATTGCGCGCTCTTCGCAACATCACCTTTCCCCTACATTCCTGAAAAATTTCCCCATGATGCAACGTGGATCTGTGATGCTTACCATCACTGGCAACAAACAATCACGAAGTTCGTCAAAAAATGATCCGAGAGGTTGAAACGCACAAGGTGGGCGCGCCCATAGACACACGAACTACCAACGTGGTTCCTGGGAAAAATCTAATCTGGCGGACCAAGATATTATGGGCATCAACTGTTTGCTGAATGTTGCATGACCTAATTCCGGTGATGAAGAATGTCCTGCCCATCCCTAGATTCCGGTGCGCATGCCATGCAAGTGCTACGATCAATTGACAGTGTAAGCCTGCTTCGCTGCAGAGCACCGACCATTATACAGAAAACATGTACAGAAATATGACGTTCAATTCCGAAATTTTGTTTTTTTGGGTGTTTTTTCCTCACGTTTTTTTGCCGCGATAGGGTCTCGGGGACCTGTTTTACTGGTCAGCTTCCAGGCATTGAGACTTTTTATACTGGCCAGTCTCCAGATGTGGAAAGTCCAAAGGCAAAATCCAAAGGCAAAGTCTGCAAAGTCCAAGGGCAAGTCCACTAGGGAGGATGTGGGGGGAGGCGGCTGGGGTCTGCGGGGTTGGGGGGGAGTTGTTCGAGGAGGTCATTACCTTTGCGGGCATCGAGAAGTTCTGCTGCGGCAAGGCAGCCGGCCCGACGGCGGAGTTCACCGGACGGTGAGTGGGGAGACAAAATATTTTTTTTCAAAATGTTCGACACGTCGAGTGCGTGGACCACTGGTCCAGTTGATTTTTTTCCGGGTCAAAGAAGTGCATGACTCAACACTGGTTTTTCGCCTGTGGTCAGGTCACGTCACGTCGGGCCTCCACGCCAATATTGGGCAGGCGCAAAATGTATCCGTTGTAGATGTGTGCTACATAAAGCGCTTTCTGTACTGCAAAATTCGATGCATTTTTTTTTCGCCATGTTGATCCCAAAAGTTCCGATTCATGGCAGCATCCCTCCATTGCCCCAAACCCGCGTACCTACAGTACGATTGACGTTTCGACTCCCAATGAAAATGCGGGGCGACCCATTCGATATGTTCCAGCGGGGCGCAAGAGTAAAATTCGTAAAACCCAACGCTCTTGCGATAGGGTGGCGACATGTTACGCTAACCTCCAATAGTGCAAACAACAAATGCACGACTATGTTTCGATGTTGGCTCTATCGATAAATATGTTCACCCGAACGTTTCATTGAGGAATTTTTTCGTGCCATTCACGTGTCCAATCTGCGCCAGGTGGAGAGCTGTCAATTGACTTGCGCAAGTTCCATTCATGACATTACAGATTCAAAGTGCCGAAAACGCTTTACAATGGAACCATTTCTTTCTTGCAATATCCACCGGTTCATATGGAAGACTTTCGATGCCTGCTCAAGATGATGTTGCAGGTCCAAATCTTCCAATTACGACCCACGTGATGTCAACACGCTGCCCAACCACTTTTGCCCGCCATCACGGGGCAAAACTTGGACAATCACTCCAGCTTTGGCCGTAATGTCCGGAATTTGGGCCTTGTCCGTGATGACCGTTGTCTTCTCCGGGTCAAAAAGCAAACCAAGGCGATCCAACTGCTTGACCAATGCGCCCAAGAGACCACCAGTTTCCACACGCGCCTCCGTAAAAAGCAGGACGTCCTCAGCAAAACGTAGGTCGAGCAAGTTCGGACCAGCGTCCATCAATTTGACACCCATATTTCCCACCTCGGCCCTCCATTCTCGCATCGCCCATTTACAAACGTGAGTTTGCCCCATGTCACCTACTACACCTTCACCACATGCTGCTCTCAGTCCACGGTTATTGTGTGCTGTTCTGGAATTTGCCATGCGAAAATGGAGGCATGCCGTTGGACAGGCTGGCATCGATTTCGTGGATGTGGAAAAACTTTGTTTGATTTCCGCTTCGCGGATGACATTCTGATTTTTGCCCGCTCGCGTCATGAATTGGGACAATTGATCGATTCATGGATGATACATTTGGAGCAGGTAGGTTTGCTTCTCAATGCGGGGAAGACTGTGGTGTTAACCAATCAGGCGCAACCGCCTCCATTGCTAGCAACGGACAGCGGACTGAAACTTGCAATCTTGCAGCGGAACGTCGGTCAAAAGTCGTTAGGTTGCATGTTCACAGGTGTAGCGACACAATTACAACACATCGACTTGGAATATCATCTGCTGCGAATGTCGAACTTCTTTTAGGCAAACCGGTAGATTTTACTGGACCGAAGTGTATCCATTTCCAAACGCTCAAAAAATTTCAATGCCGTGGTTTCATTTATTGCACGTTTCGGCAGCGGGCACAAGGCAAACTACAACTCCCACCTGCCTACTTTGGATGTTCAGTTTCGAAAATTATGCAAATCAATCTTTGGACCGCGGCCAGAAGTTGATTGGAATGCGGCTTGGAACGAGGTTCTTCATCTATGGAATGAACGGGTCACAAAATTTATTCCAAATGCACACGTTAATACATGGTCTTACATCACATGCAAAAACTACTGGAATTTGGCCACGCATGTTCCCGCTTTACCTGCACATCCGGGGGTTCAACGTTTGCTATCGTAGCATCCTTTTGGTAGGTCGCGTGGGCCGTCCAGGCATACTTCGGAATCCAAACTTCATGCATATTGCAGGTACGCAAATCTAGGATCATGGAGAGAAGTGGATGACGCCGTGTGGACCTCACATGTAATTTCATTTGTCAATTTCTGCCGCATGTAAAAAGCAGTTGTATAACTGGCCTGCAGGCCTGACCTGACCTGACCTGACCTTCACCACATTGTCCGAACTTTGCGCAGCGCAAGATCCATAGCACATGACAAACAATTCCTTCATCAACAAGAAATCCCCACGACAGATCCAAGCTAATGGTTACAAAGTGATTCCCACAGTGTCACTGTTATCCAACGTCAATGTAGTTGCAACAAGGTGTTTTCTAGTCCTCGTCCTGGCCGAAACCCATGCTGTGTTTCCGGCTGCCCTGCTTCCAAAAAATGTTCGCGTCGTCTTTAGAATAAACAATGTCAATGTCAATGCCTGGACGCCGTGTGGCGGGCCCGTTTTGGGCGCAGGCGGTGAACCAAAAGAAAACTACATTTACACATCCGTACTTCCAAATGCTGTGTGTAATAAACAAATGTCCGCAATTGGTCTGAGGTCTGCACGTTGTAAGGGCCACCCTTTTTTTTTGGCAACATGCTGAACAACGTCGGCGTTTCGCTTCTTGCATTGCAAAATTACCTGCCGAACGTTGGGTGAAGAGAGCACTTGCGTGGACTACTTCCAACATATCCGGCGCATGGACGTCCGTTACACGCTCTGGACAAGCTTGAGTCTGAGTCTGAGGTTCGCATGCCGACAAGGCAGCCCTGTTTAGGGCGCGAACCGGTACCAAATGTTCGAAATTTTGAACAATCTGTGAAACAAACTTGGCTACTTTGTACAGAATTTCGCGAACTCATCCATCTCCATCATCCATTGGCCAGCATTCGCGAACTCATCCATTGGCCCGCATCCGTTGGGACACTAAATTGCAAATGTTTCGCAAGTATAAGGTCTTAGGCACTTGGGACAGTTTTGCGAGAAATGCAATGCAATGCGATGCGATTTTTTGTTTTTTTCTGGATTTTTGTTTCATGTAAACATTGTTTCCATTTCTCGTCGGCGAACTGAAAGGCCAAATCATCACCAAACAGGATACCAGTCGAGAATTTGACATCAAAGCTAGCGTGCGGCAAGGTTGCGTTCTCAGCCCCAGACTCTTTTCATGTGTATTGGAGGCGGCATTGAGGAAATGGCGCGAACAATTGCAAGATGGTGCTTTGGACTTCGGCGACGGCGGTATCCCACTGTTGGACTTACAATTTGCTGATGACATTTTGCTGTTTGCAACATCTTCCGTTGAGGCAGCCCGGATGGTGGATGCATTGGTGACTTGTTTGAAGGAGGTCAGTTTGGCATTAAATGCTTCCCAGACTCAGATTCTAACAACGCAAGCGCAGCCACGCAAAACAGTGACAACTCAAAACGGTCTGGAAATGGAAATTTTGGATGCAACTACGGCGCACAAATGGCTTGGATGCTTGTTATCAACATTGAACGCTGGCAACACAGAAGCTGACTTGGACTTCCGACTGCAGGCTACATCAAGGTCTTCTATGCGAACAAGTCGATTTTGTGTGACAAAAATGTCACCCTGGACTCTCGTATAAAATTTTTTGATTCCGTGGTGATTTCGGTGGTCCGTTTTGGAGCTGGTCAACGGAAATTATACAAATCTGAACTTCGAAAAACTTGATGTGCATTGCCGTAAACTTCTACGTCAAATTGTCGGGCCACCCGGAAGCATTGACTGGACTCAACCGTGGCATTCCATTTTGCACCAGTGGAACCAACGTGTTATGGAACAAATGCAACTGAACGGTTTCGAACTTTGGTCAAACAGGTGCATGCTTGATTATTGGAAATTTGTTCAGTATGTCGCGGTCTTGGATGACAGCCGGTGGCTGAAACGAGCACTGACATGGAATGCTGGAGGTGGCAGGCGAGGACGATCTTTTGATTTATGGGATGCCCCTGTGACAAAATTGTGCAGGTGACAGAATATTGGGGAGTGGCAGGTTGCAGCCCAAAACAAAGTTCTCTGGCTGCAGTACCTCTCGGAATTTGTCACATTTTTGCATTTGTAATATATTTGTTAGGTCTCACCCCCTGTGCCCTAAATGGTTTGCCGCACCATGGCATACAGGTGCAAAGTCAAAGAGTTCTCGTCGGCGAATCCTGTACCTTGTACAGTTCTTGAGTAAATTGAGCTCGCCCACGGGCGCTGAAACTGTTTTCACCTTGGCTTGATTATGCTGTAGATGATGATGGTGATGATGCTGATGATGATGATGATGATGATGACGACAAGATGGCGTTGATGATGATGATGATCATCATGGTGGTGATGAAGGTAATGTAGTAATGATGATGAAAATGATGACGACGAACACGATGATTGATGATTGATGATTGATTATTGATGATTGATGATTGGTGATTGATGATTATTGATGATGATGATGATGACGAAGCAATGAATGAATTCATTTTTACCCTTTGACAACGAGTAAGCAGAAAGAGTGCAACAGGGAATGGTGACAGACCACCCCCAATTCCAGCGAACGAACTATGCTGATCACTTTGAAGATTGTGCGCATGTCATTGCCACGAATCTGCAAAGCATTCGGTGTCAATCATGTTGGGGGCATTTTATTGCTGAGCTGAACGCATATCAGGGGACAGAAGAATTCTACCTCTCAAAAAATTAAGTGGGGCTGGAATGGGCTGGAGGGTGGAGGGGGGTTGGGACCATCCTTTTGAAAAAGTCATTAGTATCATCAACTCGTCCTCGTCGTCATCGTCAAGCCGTTCTTCACAACAGCGATGGGCATCAACTTTCCGTTGTCACGGACACTGACTTTGAACAACTTGTAGCTGACAATGACATGTTTTGGGGCAATGTTCGCCAACTCGCTCAAATGTTTTTTTTATTGATTTTCTGGCAATTTTGGCCTCGTTCCGTTTCATGCGACTACGGTTCTCTGCCACCCGCAATTTCTTTGTTGTATTTGCGGGTGTTTTTTCTGTGATCGGATAAACTTAATTGAACAAGGCCCACAATTGAATTGCCGTCAACCATCGAAATCCATGCAAGTGTTTCAACAAGTCATGTGCAAATTCTTCTGTTTCTTCGACCGTTGTTTCTGCGAAACCACCCATCACCGCAATAGATTTGTCAACTTCTTCGGTCACATCGTTGGTATTCTCTTTCGTTGCCTGTCTGCATTCTAGCTGCGCCACTCGCTCCTCCAACATAGCTCTTGCAGACCTTTCCTGTTCCAAATCCTGTTCCAAGTCCTGTTTTAATGGAATGTTCCGGTGAACATATTTATCGATAGAGCCAACATCGAAACATAGTCGTGCATTTGTTGTTTGCACTATTGGAGGTTAGCGTAACATTTCGCCACCCTATCGCAAGAGCGTTGGGTTTTACGAACTTTACGTTAGTGCCCGGCTAGAACACATCGAATTGGTCGTCCACATTTTCACTGGGAGCCGAAACTTCAATCGTACTGCAGGCACAAAGGCTTGGGGCAATGGACGGATGCTGCTATGAATCGGAACCTTTGGGATCAACATTGCGAGTCTTTCATCGAATTGTGCGGTACATAGAGCGATTTGATTCAATTTTGTGTAGCATACATGTTAGAATATATAGATACATTTTGCGCCTGCGCCCTGAAAGGGCCTGACCTTGACCTTGACCTTTTTCGTCCATCTTGTTGGTCAAACGGCTTTCCAACGCAGACATGCCAATGCTGATTGCCTTATGGTGGGAGGATTTGCAAACCCCCTTTGGGCTCAGCAATAGGGTACGTAACCTCTGTCGCAGGGGAAGGAAGGAAACTTGTATGCCCATAAGCCTGCCTTGGGGCACAAGAAAGGGCACAAGTTGTTCGCTCCAAGAAGAAATGGCAGGACGCATCATGAAAACAAATGCGCCATCGTTTGGCCCATCTGTTATTTGGAAGGTTTCCGGTTAGTGTACTTGCGCAACATCGAAACTTGATTGAAGCGTTTGATACTATTTTGTCTGCCCACTTCACGATACCATGTGCAAAGTTAATTTGCGCTTCGGTTTTACCTCTAGTACAGAAATCTGTTTCAGGTCGACAGTCAGTCGATCGCCTACCTGCGAACTGCTCCTGGCACACACCACCTTATGGATTTGAATATGTTTTTTTCAGGCAAGGGTTTTGGGACAACCCTTGTCTATCGTTGACCATTTCCTTCTTGCCTGAATGCACTTGCGGACGGACTAACAGGAACTCGTGGCCACCAAGGTTGCAGAGAAATGCCCCATAGGTGAGAGTAGGGAGAAACTACTGAGTCCCAACTGAGTGTATACCCATGACAACCCGCTCTTCACCATGGAATCAAAAAATTGCCTACAACATAGTTGTTCGGGGCATGTAGCACGCAAGTTCATTAGATTTACTTGGCTGGAAGCAGACACACAGCCTTGTCCAATACGTCGAACGTACGTCGTACGTCTGTGCCTCGCAGTCTCTTTCCCGCACTCGCTACCCATCTGCCCGAAACATCGTACCATAAGTCATCGCAAAATGGAACTTGACAGCCAGCTTATCGCTCGTTTCTACCACCAACGTCGTTTCGTCCAAAGTGCGAGAGGTCTTCGGCACAGAGTTTGGAATCTCTTTCACCTCCATTCACTGCACAACCTAACGGAGTTGCTTAGAAACATGAAACTTATACCCCCAAAAAACAAATCGAAGCCATTGGGGTGCTGACCTTGTGGAAGTTTGTTCGGTCACGGATGGTCAGCCTTCGGTTTGAACAGGGCCCATGCGGCAGGAAACTGTTTCAAAGCTTTGGTGGGCGCAGATCCAGATCTTGGTGAACCATTTAAATTTTTGGTGAGTTAGATTAGTTTTATTTAATGCATTCCATTTTTGCAGTGCCACTCTAGCACTACACCATTTTGCAACAAATTTCTTCACGCAAAAACTGGATTGAGTTGGCTCTTGTTTCCAATGAAAAAAACAAAAACTGTATGTGGCGAAAAATAAACTCACAACACAAAGCTGGCACCGCAAAATTTGAGAGATAATGGCTGATACGCACCATTTTTGGGATGATGTGGCTGGGACTATGGCGACAACCAGACACTACACCGCTCGCACTACAGAAATTTGTTGTCACTCTCACTATGAGCTTTGGCGCCATGGGCAGAATATTTGCAGTCGCAGCATGCTGGCGTGATGGTCAGAAGTCACCTTCAGCGGGACGGCGCCAACAGCCCGCTTTGAATACGCAGCGGTGTGGAGCGAAATGGCCGATGGGATGTACATCTTCGGCGGTACGGCTAACAGCGGTACTGGCCAGGTCCTCGGTGCTGTGGCGGTGGAAAGGTGGAGAGTCCACTCAACCCAAAGACGGAGCTGTGCTGAATCGAGTTGAACGACCTGCATTTCTTTGACCGCCAGGCCCCCGAGAGGACGGAGGTACCCCGATTTATGGATATGGGTCTTCCCGGTTTTGGATCAGCTGGATTTTTTGGAAATTGGTGATGGCACGCATTGCACAAATGTTGATCACCAACAAAACGTGTTACATAACACATTTAAAAACATTCAACAAGTCTTTCAGTTTGCGGCTGTGGCTCGAGTGCATGTGAGTTCATATGGCCGACATAAAATCATGCTAGTGTTAGCAGGTTCAATTCCGCCATCGAAAATGCAGAACAACGAAATGCAGCGACAAACGCCGATATGGGTGCGTCACATATCAATCAATGCCACGATATTTTTTCTTCGCGACCAGCCACAGCAACGTAAATTATATTGAGTTAACAAAAGGAGTCAAAAACCTCAAATTTTTTTGTGATACTTTTGGGATGGTCAAGTGACCCTTTCAAAGGTCAAGTGACCTCCAACCAGGGGATAAAAAGGTCACTTTGAATCACCTGGTCAACTTGTTTTTTTGCTCGAAAATGAAATACTGCCAAAGAATGCATTTTTCTACAAAACACAAAGCAACAACAAAAACCGCCCAAGCAAAAAACAATACTCCAAACAGGGCAATTGCGCGAAAGGATGCAACACGCACTTGGCACAAAATTGGTGAAACCCAAATGCCAATCCCTGTCAACTACTCTTCCAAAAAATGCGTAACATGCAAACAAACCGGGAAAAAAAACATGTGACACATGGTTTTTGCATAGACAAAGCTGTCAAAAACAAGTATCACATGAAAATGTTTTTCGCAAATCATTTTCATTATATTCAACACGTTCAGCTCCAATTTAGCAAGGGAGAAGATCATCCACAATTCTGACCACCGCCGTTTTGCCACAACATGTTAACGAATACCGCCAAACTTTCCTCCGACTTCACCACGTTTTCTTTCGCATTATTGCTGCCAATCGAAAAATGCGGTTCTCTGCGTACTCGGGGGTCATGTGTGATGATGAAATGCCAGCATTGTGATGCTTGTCCATCATTTACAGTCACAGTGCAGCATCTGACGAACGAAAATGGTTTTGCAAAACCCGATGGAAATTCGTGTTCTTTCTTGATGCTGAAAACGCATTTGACGCAGAGCACCTGAAGTGAGAACAAATTGTTTGCCATTAGCCATGTCTTTTTTTTTGGTCATTACATGTTTGTCGAGTCTACAGTCTGCAATTCCGGCAAAGTTCTCGAACCTATCCGGACCAACCACAACAACAACAACAACAACACCACCAACAACACCAACAACTACAACAACAACCACAAGAACAACACGATCAACCGGATCAACAAAAAACAAAAAACAACACGATCAAGGAACAACTACGACAACAACAACAACAACAAACACCAAACAACAAACACCAAACAATAAAGAACAAGACAACAAGCAACAAGACAACAAGCAACAAGCAACAANACACAACACACACACACACACACACACACACACACACACACACACACAACACACACACACACACACACACACACACACAACAACAAGCACAAGCAACAACAACAAGCAACAAGCAACAAGCAACAAGCAACAAGCAACAAGCAACAAGCAACAAGCAACAAGCAACAAGCAACAAGCAACAAGCAACAAGCAACAAGCAACAAGCAACAAGCAACAAGCAACAAGCAACAAACAACAAGCAACAAGCAACAAACAACAAACAACAAACAACGAACAACAACATCAACATCATCATCATTAACATCATCCTCATCATCATCATCATCATCAGCATCATCATCAGCAGCAAGCTTGCAAGTTGCAGCAAGCATTAACGTTACAGGTGCCATGAAGAAGACACCTTAAAGAATGTTCAGGAACACTGACGCGATGGTTGAAGGCACGGAAACAATGAATCGCAGTTCATGTACTCTGATCGCGGTTGATCAACTGAACTCACATCATCATAGTGGAGACTTGGAGTGTCACACTTCTGTGATCTTTTCTCAATATTTCTAGCTCCATTTTGTAAGACTCCATTTTCTAGCTCCATTTTGTAAATCTTTGCTGGGCTTGCCTGAACTTGTCACCGACACGCTTTTACACTTCTAGTTTGCTTTCCTCCTCTCTGTTTCTCCCTCTTCTTCCTCTCCTCTTTTCCTAGTCTGTCTTCTTATTCTGTCTTTTCTGTTCAACACTTCACTGGAATGGTGATCCAAACACCAGTTTTTGTCTCGTTTCCGCCTTCCAGTCAATGTACGAGAGTTAACCTGCTCATTTTGAACCGGTCTAACAGGCCGATGACGTCAAAGAGACAATGTACCGCCCTATTCCTGCAAAAAGGAATGAAGAGGAAACGGACTAAAGATGAAATTAAAAAATAGACTCTGACGCAGCGTCTCTGAGCTTTGTGGATGAGAATGAGGTGTTAACACATCCTTCAGATTGTTCGCAGAGATGAAATTGCCATAGCTTCACTTACAATCAGTCAAAAGAAATTGACTCTCACAAGGATGATAGAACTACTGAAAGAGAAGAAAAAAAGACTCGCAGAGCAATGCTCCGGCATAGCACTACGCATTTCTCTCTTACTCAGGGAATGAGAAGATGCTATTATGGAGTGCACTACATCTGGATATACGGCGGAACTATTTGTCTGAGGAGAAGGTCTGAGAGCCAAGGTTTTTACTCACTCACTGAGAGCCAGGATTGTCTCAACAACCAGATTTTGTTTGTCGTACGTTGGTTCTTTCTTGTAGGAGTGGTTGTTGTAGTTCTTGTTACTTAGTCATCTCTGTGTCATCTCGTAAGATGTATAACTATGTTATGTTATCCATGACTGCCACAATCGTCATGATGGGCGCAGCAATGGAGCAAAAAAAGGAGCTTTGTTTCCAGAAGGCACTCTTTTTGCGAATTAAGATTTGCTTCCCTTCTTTGTTCCAAGGATTTGCTTCCTTCAGTCATTAAGAGCAATTTCTAAGCGAATTGGAGAAAGCTCTGTTTATGACTTTAGGCTGTCTTTTCCTTCTGTCAGAACATTATGTCCGGAGACAGTCTAGTACGTAGCTACTTTTCTGCCTGCAACTGCCACTATCGTCATGGTGCGCGCAGCAATGGTTAAAAAAGAAATCCTTCATTGGTGCACCGTCGATGACTTGACTCCAGAAAGGTTCTCTCGTCTTTAACTCACTCGATCTCGCAGGATTAACTGGTTTTTGAATTTGTTTGATTGATTCGATCTTTGGTTTGACCTTGGATAATGAACGTTTTTATTTCACAACTGGATGTGTCCGTTGCAGTAGTTTCAGCTGACTAATAGGCGAACGGTCCTGAACACGTATCCTAGCAGCTAGCAGCTTGGAGTCAAACAAGTGCAGAGAGTTTGATCGTATCGATTTCATACTTTTCACCTGGTTGTCTAAGTTATGTGGATACAAATTGTTGTTTTTTTGTTGGTCGGTTTTGTTGTATCGTTGGATGTTGTTCGTTTTGCATCTTCGTACTCAGATCTGTTGCGAATTCTTGCATTGCTTGACAATATTCCAGATTTTTTTTCGACGGGCTGAAAAGTAAATCAGAAGCACAACCACAACAAGGACCAGCCCCCAAAAAAACACTTCCATACAAACAATTGAAACCAAAGAAGAGACCTTCCAGGAAAACTGAAGATGAAACGTGAAACGAAGTTTCGGCTCTCAGATTCTCTTTGTTAGCAGACAGTGACCTTCTTTACTGTGTGATAATATGGACCAACAATGCAGTAAGACTGCCAGATAAAAGTCATATGGCTGCAGCGCAAAAAAAGAGCAAAGAGAAGTTGCTGGTAGGCACACGGGTCAACATCTTCATTGGCAGCGCTTGTGTGCTGATTTACTCTAGCAGCTTGCCGACCAAAAAAGCGATATGCCAGAACTTCTTGCATTCGACCCTTCCAATACAATGCTACCAAACTGGAAAGCAAAAGCGGCCGTGCAGTCGACTGGTGAAAGCCATTGCGCATTAAAAGCGGCTGGAATCCAGCAAAAGACGTATGCGCTTACTAATTGGATTGGTGGGGAATGTGTCGAGCTCACAAATGATATGGTTCCTTGCCTGCTGTGGTTTCTTTGTAGCAAGCCAAATATTTCCTCGAGTCTAACCGTACATATGTAAAGGTTCACATTCCTTTAAGAGAGTTGTTCCACTGCTGCACAAAGGGCACAGATGAGGAGAGGGGCGTCATCTAACAAGATAATGCATTTTTGGTAACAAGGAAATTTTTTGTTTGCCACATTGGAAATGTCCCCATGAGATTACTGGAGTAGGCTGAACACAATTGTCGGTTTCCTTGTTATACAACTTCACTGAAGGACCTGTGGTTGTTCTGACTATTTGGTGGAGGAGATTCACTGAGAGCCGAGCCTTTTTTCTTGTTTCACGACTTGATATTTTTGCATAGTGTGGCCAATGTTGGTGGTTCGCGTTGGTTGGTTTTGGTTTGTTCGTTTTGTGTGGAGTTTTTGGTGCTGTGGTTTTTGTTTGTTTGGTTTGTTGTGACTGGTTCAACATGGCCTCACTCCTAGAGCGTGGGTTCCTAACTACGGTACCTGTTTATGCATTCACAAAGACTGCCACAATCGTCATGATGCGCGCGGCCATGGACGAAAAAAGATAGCGATCGCACGGTGCACTCTTGCGCCAATAACGCAGTAGAGCTCGCACAACACTGCAGCTCCAAAAATTTTAGAAACGTGTCTTGTCTGGTTGTGGTGATTCTTAATCGAAAAATGCAACTCCTGCGTGACAGGTAAGAAAACACAATTTTTATAGAGGCAAAATTTAGTGTTTGGATGATGTCATCTTTACTACATTTTTTAAAAATGTTCTGTCAGGTGAAGGCTGTTAGATTTTATGTGAGCTGTTTTCTTCTCGTTGTCCGTGTTCTTCTCGTCGTCCGCGTTCTTCTCGTCGTCCTCCTCTCCTTCTCGTCCCCAATGGCGATGATGTGAGTTCAGTGTCCTTGCCGGACTGCGAGCATGTCAGCTCAGCGTTCCTTGCCGAACATCAACCACGATTGTGTGAGTTGAATGTTCCGTGCGGACTTCAACGGTTCCGTGCCGGACCATTTGAGGAGATGTGTCAGAAAGAATGTTAGAAAGAGTCTCAGGTGTGTCAGAAAGAATGTCAGGAGATCTGCTAGGAAGACTGTCAGAAAGATTGTCAGACAGAATGTCAGAAGATTTGTCAGAAAGCATGTCAAAAGAAATGCCAGAAAGAATGTGAGAAGAAATGTCAGAAATAATGCCCAAAAAATGCAAGAAAGAATGTGAGAAGGAATGGCAGAAATAGTGTCAGGAGATATGTCAGACAGAATGTCAGAAGACATGTCAGGCAGATGTCAGAAGATGTCAGAAAAAGTGTCAAACAGAATGTCCAAAAAAATGTCAGAAGATATGTCAGAAAGAATGCGAGAAGGAATGTCAGAAATAATGTCAGGAGATATGTCAGACAGATGTCAGAAGATATGTCAGAGAGCATGTTGGAAGATCTGCTAGAAAGAATGTCAGAAAGAATGTCCTACAATCAGTCTGTCAAGTTGAGGGTAACCGGAAGCAGTGCAGGAAATAGGGTGTATGTCTAACAACCTTCACCTGACAGGAAATGAGGCTGACATTAAATCTATCCCGGGTGTTTTGCAGTGTTATGGTGCAGCAAATTTGATGTGGGCGCCCTTTGCAGCCTCTTTCTCACTAAGGATGTTACATTTTAGTATGCAGCATTTCAATGATGTTTCAACATGTTTTTGCACGTAAAGTCAGGTGCACGTTGTCAGAACATCACACAATTTGTACAGATACTGTAAACATAAAGTTTATTATAGGCAAGAAGTAGTGTATGCGTGTATGCTTTTATCATTTTTGAATGATTTGTATGTTGCGTGTTTCAATGTTTTGAAACGACATGGTGGGGATTGTTCCAAGTGAAGTCATTTCTTTCAAACAGTGGTTTGTTAAATAAATTTCTGGAAAAAAACATTTGATGTCACCGAGAACTTCGAAAAATTGGTTACAACAGGAACCGAAAAAAATCGCATTCAAACCAGAGAGCGGTCAAGGCCTGAAGCCTTTGACAGTGCTTCTGCTGGTTTTCTATGTTGAAGGCACAGTTCAAGGGTTGTACCCACAACAACACATTCCGGCTGATTAACCATGCCTGCCAACGACAGCGTTTCTCTTGCAAGGGGTCAATCATCAAAAAGTCTGTCCCAGTAGAGAGTCTGCAATACGGAATTGTTGCAGGGATGTGGAGGTTTTTTGGAAGAGATTCACGTGCGACCCCTGTTCATCATTGTTCGCGAACTCGAAAGTTGCAAATTTGTGTTGTCTCCTTGTCTTAAATGCAGTACAACACATTTAGTCGTCGTTTCAAACATCTAAGATTGTCGTAGCAACAACTTTCCACACCTTGATGACTTTTGGTGGGCAAATTTACTTTGACGCAGCGGGCTTTATTATACACAGTGTAGTGGAACCTGTTGATCAAAAAATGGATTGTGCCATTGCTGTGTGCAAGGTTTGTACGGCCAGCACCAAAACCCGTGATGACGTTCGATCTTGAATTCCTTGGTTTTTGTCCGCCAACTTGAAAAAAATCGATATCTTTGGTCTTGGTTTCTACAATGTCGATAATCCCGTCTACTGCGCCTCTTAACCTTTCGATTCCTTAATGAACACTTGTACATTCTTGTGATGCCAAGTTTACAATGATCACATTTTGCAGGTTTCTTGCATGTTGTTTTTGTTTTTATGTTGAAGGTTCAAACCTGAGGGTAATTGTTTTTTTGTGGAAATATTTAGAGTTGTGGATCCACAAAACAAACAAAATTTTTCGCATAAAACGATGTTTTGCCAACAACCAGTTTTCAAAGGTTCCCAATTGATGCGTCATTGCAAAAATATTCCAATCAACAACAATTTGTGTTGTGGTCTGACAAATTCTTGCACTCTTTTCACAAACCTAATCAGTAGTTGATTGCTTTGCCAAGCGCAAACATCGTGGCAGCCATGCCCCGTGGAATATTGGAAGAAACCATTTGTCGGAGTCTCAAGACAAGCAGCATTTGCCTTGCATGAAGATATCGAAGAACTTGGGGTGTCAAACGTTTGCCCCATTGCGTGCGATGTTAATGCTAAACACATGTCGGCGCAAAATGCACCCGAATGACTGCGTCAGATCTTTTTGTTGAGTTCAGTTACCAGTTGAGCCGTTTTTGGGCACCTTGGAGTGTTGAACTTGAGCGTCTATTGTCAAATATTCCATTGGCAGGTCATCATGGCGGACTGTCACACAAGGAAAAATTGCAGGCCATTTGGGTGATGTTGGAATTTCATAGAGTTGCCCAATGGTTTCCCAAGGCATGGAGGTAGGCAGCTGGGGGAGGTAGGCAGCTGGGATAAAAATCCTCATGAACGAACTCGTATACTGAAATGTCACACGGTTTTTTTTACCACTGCTGAAATGATGATCCCAGTATGTTGATCCATGGTGCTTTGCCGAGAAACCCTGTCAACACCTAGTGTTACGTTTTAACTTTGCATGAAGTAAAGACAAACATGAACATGTATCATATACAGATATACATGCATACTGGGGTGTCCATGGATCCCTCAAAATTTACTATCACGGAAGGAAAGGATCGTCTTCCGACCATCCTTTTTCAGGGGCGAGATGTTAAACTTTACGGGTGTCGTACATCAGTTTGGAGCCTAGTGAGGGGACAAAACGAAAACCCACCTAGGAGGATTGTTTCAGCGACTTCCCACTGATGTTACCAGGACATATATAAATGACCTGATCAGAAAGAAGGTAGTTCCGAAAGGAGTCCGACAGAACGAAAAAAGTGACATTAAATTCTGGTATAGTAACAGTAGCATTGGGAAATGAACTATTTGAAGATGCATTTCCTACAAGAAGATGGGGATTTTCCAGCTAGCCATGCAAGTTTACCGGAGGTATTTAGTAAACATTTCAAATTGATGTTCATGAACTCTACGAAACACACTTTCTCTTAAGGTGGGCGGATCTATGTCCCTTACAAGGTGCGCCCCTTTGATCATTATCCCCGATAAAATGGCCTTATAAATGGGTACCTGTGGTTGGTTCACCCTAGAAGATCAGTTATTTCGCCATACTTATAACGGGGCAGTCCTTAAAAATTGGCCAGCTTAGCGCCATAATTTTTCAGGGTTTCTAAAGCGTTGTGTCCCAAGAAAGGCCTTACAGGAATGGGGTTGATTTGTAGGGTTTAGAGGGGTTTGCAACAAAGTTATAATTAAAGGGGAGTGATCCTTCTTTATTGATGTTTTTTTTCATGAGTAGCTTCGATTGTCATAGCTGTATTTCTGTTCAACTTCATCATGTACTGCTGACTTTTTGTCGAGTAGTTCTTTCGTGATGAATCTGCATCATGAAGTCTTGCTTGTGAACCAAAGCAAGTGACGTCGCACCGATGGCAATGATAGTGCCAGCAGCGCTGTGGGAGAAGGGCTTACAGGGCTCGAGGTGCTAAGCATCGGTGGCGAATGCATGTTGGCATTGAATGTAGCAGACTCCTTGCTTGGACGCGAGGTGTGGAAGATGATTTTGGACCAAATTCCATCCAAGCCAGGCCTTCAGTTAGTTGCGTCCCATACTTCAAGGCTTGTGTTGCATGAAAGTCTGCAACAACAAGGGCTTGGGGGTCAACGGGCACAGGTGTCAGCTACTTACATGCCCGTCAATTTGCATGCTGCCTGGCGTTTTGCCCACGGCGGCAACGTCGAGGATGAAGAGTTTTCATTGAATGGGATTACGGAAGTGACAGGGGTTGATGAGGCAACATCTGCCTTGCTGCACAATTTGCCCAAGAGCCTTTGCACCTTGACGCTTGCACATCATTTCAATCAGGGACTTCATCATGTGAGATTACCAGCAGGCCTTCGAAGTGTGACTTTTGGAGCACTCTTCAATTGGAACCTGGACAACGTGACATGGCCAGCAGGCCTGCAAAGTTTGACTTTTCGTGGAGATTTTAATCAGTGCCTGGACAACGTGACATGGCTAGCGTTTCCGAAGCCTCCGAGTGTTGGACCTCCACTGCATCTGAAGGCAGATCCCACAAGCGAGATGGAAATCGCTTGTGCCTTGGCAGGGATGGATTCATCAACTGGAAACTGCTGGAATTGGTTTCCATTTTGCGGTTTGTCCGATGAAAATCTGTGATTTTGCTAGTTACAGAGTCTCATTTTTTGAATTCTTGATTTTGTCGCTTAACGACGACATTCTGGAACATTCATGTGAAGAACAACTGGCACTGGGAAGTGATGAAAAACACAAGGAAAATCTAGTCGCTTCCGACCCTGAAATCACCCTACACCTCCTTCAACGCGGCGTGACATGGCCAGCAGGCCTTCAAAGCTTGACTTTTGGTGGAGAATTCAATCAGAGTCTGGACAGCGACATGGCCAGCGGGCCTTCTGCGATTGATTTTTATTAATGGGAACCTGCAAAGTTTGCAAGTCTTTGATGTGTTGCCAGGGGCTTTGCGCCACTTGATGATTGGAGAGATGTCGCTGAAATGTTGAACTGCCACAGCTACGCTGTCACCACCTTGAAACAAAAAGGCTGCACAAAAGAAGGCGGCGGAAAAGGGAACTCCATTGATGATGGTGATGATGATGATGATGATGATGATGATGATGGTGATGGTGATGGTGATGATGATGATGATGATGGCGAGGGTGATGGTGATGATGATGGTGATGATGATGATTTTGATGATGATGATGATGATGATGATGATGCCATGCGAATTCATTTTTGAATTGAAGATGTTTCTCGCAGAAACGTTTGCCGGTCATCCTCTGTTTGACAGTGGGCATGAGTGGAACTTTGCTTGGTTTGGTTCTATTCAATGTCACCATGAATGGCATGTGAAACAAATTGGGCTCGGGGCGGCTAGATTTCTAGAAGTTAAAAAGTCAGACAGCACCAACCCTCCAACGCGAGGAGGAACTTCAAGCTTGCACAAAGGCCTCTGCCAGAATCAGGAGGCAGGTTCCCATGGGGGTTGTTTTAAAATTATGGCAGTCAAGAACATATTTCACATCAAGTGTTTTTTTGTTTCAACGGGCTCTTTTCGGACTTGATGGAGGCCAAAAGATAGCGGCTAACACTGCAAGAGACTGATAGCTCCCTGGGGTTTTGTGCCAGGAAACTTGGCATGCCCTTGGGTCAGGACCCGGAACCGGGGAGAGCTTTGTGGTATTTTTGGACGTGTTTGGCCCGAGTGGATGTGTAAAATTCCGGGCTCGGGGGAAAGGGTCAGCTTGAACCCAGCTCCGTGGGCAGGAACCTCTCTTCTTGCGCAAAGGGTTTGGGATCCCAAGCAACGTCCAGATCCACAAGGCTGTTTTGAACTGCCTACTGTCTGAAGACTTTTTTTCAAAGACTCACAAGTGTTACTTGTGACCTGAAATTCAGGAAATATATCTTACCTCCGGATTTTTATTCTCCCCCGGCTTCAAAAACATGAACACCTGGCAGAAGTGTTCCACCATCTGCCAGGTGTCTACTAGATTGTATTAGTCTATTGACTTTGCTTTTCCAAGGCGGATTCGAACTTCGCAGTTGGACTTCTTCAACCTCGATCGAGAGGTCCCAGATGGGACCGTTACTCCCACTGGACCGTTGGGTTCGAACGGATCCCGTCAGGAGGCGGCATTGCAGGTGGGGAGTTGTTGGTGTCAGGGTTGACTCGTTTCCATGCTGGAAATTTTTTGAAAAAAATACACCTAGTTGGATGTTTTTTTAAAAGATCCGGTAAACTCACCAGTTGATATGGTATATCATCTCATAGGGTTTTTAGCACCATCCCAGGTGGTGCAAGCCTGCAAGATTTCTTCCATCAACAGTACGTGGCAGGTTTTCAATGATCCCATAGATGAGTTTCAGTCACCTCCTGCGGAAAGCTCAGTGCAGGTTGCTGTCTGTCAGTAGGTGTTATCGGAATTTTTCGGATCTTTTCCTTTGAATTAAACGTAGATCCAAGGCGGCTAATGAATACAAGTAGAAGCACATTCAGCAACTCCTTTGCTATCAAGCTCCTGGTTTCGAAGAGTTTAGGAAGTTCATGTCCTTGTCAGTTTTTTTAAATGAATACATTCAGCAATTAATTAGGAGGAGAGTTTTAATACAATTGTAGCAGTTAGGAGGACAGCACTACAATTCCATCATCCAGCCTGAAACAGGTGTTTCGAGAGGTTCCCACCAACGCCATCACTCCGTTGAGTTCCACAGCTGACTCAACAGACTGACTGAAAAATCCCTCTCAGGTAGGCTTGGAGCAAATTGATGTAAGGCCCAAAAAGGAACCTTTTGTGCTCGAAGAGGCCTGGTATGCTGCAGGTTTTTTTGTTGTTTTTTTGCAGGTTTTTTTCTTTGCATCAGTGGTACAAAGATCCCAGGCTGTTGATCCATGTTGTTCCATGGCTGAACATCCCATGTCTCCATTGGCATGTCCTGGCCATGGAAATCAACCAGGTCCAGCTGGATCAACCAGGTCGTCGATCAGTAGAGATTCCGATCCATTCTCCCGAAGAAGCAAAGGCCGACAAGTCTGGGAAATCTGAGGTGAGTGTAAGGGAAAATTAACAAAGGGTTCATGGTCTAGAGTCTAGATCCTAGATCACAGCCAGCAGTAATCATTCCCTCTAGGATTCAATTTGTCTATGTTTTAGGGAGGGTAGGGCTGTGATTGATACATCAGGCCTTCGCTGCGAACTACGCAGTTGGGGGGTCTCAGAGATTTTTGGGAGCGCTTCGAAGTCTTCGCTGGGTTTGAAAAGCCATACTAACCCGAAAACTCAAATATCCCCCAAAAAGGGTTGGTTGTTGGAAGAACATTTTCCTGTTGAATTTGTCCCTTTTCACGTGACTTATGTTCATTGTCGGGGTGGTAATTTAGTAATTAGACTTTTTGGAATTTTCTGAAAGGCAAGGAGAAAAAGGCCGCAAAAAGGGCCAGCCATTGTCAGGTTTCACAGATGATCTATGTGAAATTTTAATTCTTGAATACGTCTTGGAGGGACATTTCTTTTCGGCCAGCATGTCAAACTGCTGGCTGCCAAGTTTGGCAGTCTATGCAAGGTTTTGTAAACACCTGTAGATTCGAGGTCACGGGACCTTAACAGTCCTTCATCCCAAAAATTCGCCTATAATTACTAACTAGGTGGTGGCAACTCAAATATTTTTCATTTTTGCCCCCGAAAATTGAGGAAAGGATCCAATTTGACTAAAAAAAGATCTGTTTCAATGGGGGTGGTTGAAACACCACCAACTGGTAACTTGAAGTAGATGAATCCGGTGCAACCCAACAAAAATCACCAGCACTTCCCAAAAAGGACAAGGCTGTCGTGCTGAAACGGGATCTGAGCTCCCCCGTTTAGGTGGCGTCTCACACGCCCGTGGATGTGGATTTGGCGGGGGGTATCCCAGGGACTGGAAGAAATTAAAATGCCTTGGTTAAATTTTTGTTATTGCTCAAGAATTGGACGACTTGTTTGGTTCAGATTCGTGTTTTTTGAAACATCTATATCCAAAAAAATTACAGGTATTTTTCATACCTTGTCACTGAAACTGATTTTGTGTCCAGCTTTTTTGTTAAAACATGCCCACTAAGGAGAAGAATGAAATTGTCCCAGATGATCCCACTCAGGCAGCAGAGAAGCGATTTGAAGATGCAGAAAATCTGCATCTTCGAAATCGCGATCAGTGGGTTTCATTTATTTTTCATACCAAGTGACAGAGACCAAAGTCTTTGGTGAACTGACTTGCTTTTTGACATTTTTTGAAACAAGATCTTTCCATTTGTTTTTTGAACGATTTTGTATACTTGAGGAGTCTACAACTTTTTTCATACAACATACCCTATATACCCCATAGGATCCATGGGACTGGTACGGTATATATACCTACCATAGCGTAGCCGCCGCCAGGCACCACCTGATCAGCCCGAGGAGGAGATCCAGTACTGGGTGATGGAGGCATCGATGGCGGGTTGGTTGCCTGTGAAGATGGGATTGTTGGGTGTTTCCGAAAATGGTGGGTTTTTTTCCACCCAAATCATCCATGGATTAATAGGGGTTTTCCATTATAAATCATCCTTTTTTGGGGGAAAACCCCTATTTTTGGAAACACCCATATTGTTATCATGTCTTATCTGTGTTGATTTACAGCCTGATTTTAGTTGCTTTTGGCCAGGGATCAGATGGATCAGGGCCTGTGGTGGTTCATCATGAACATCATGCTGGGGAAGCCTACCCAAGTTGTTGATCTTTTTTTTTGCCACAAATTTTGGAGCAATGATGTGTGTGTTTTGCTTGCCACATCAGTGAATTCACAAGGCAACTTTACAAATCCTTTGTTAGATTTGGAAAAGGTAGCGAAACGGAGTATGTTAAAACCCTGGCCTTGAGGTTAGCCATGCCCATCATGATCATCATGCTCATCATGCTCATCATGGTGGTCCGGGATTCTTGGGAAAGAGATGGGTGGGGAAGCACCGCAGTTTTCTTGTCAACTTCGTGCAATCATTGGACCATGTGACCATGTCATGACCGGATCTTTGAAGGCAAAGATGGTATGTCGTATTCGCACGAAGACGCTTGGCGTGAAACACGGCGATTGGGGTGATTGGTTGAACATTTCCAGGAGGATGGAACTGAAGGCAGTTTAGCTGCAATAGCCGGCATAGCCAGCCATTGCTAAACAGGTTTTATCCGATTCGGGAGAATGGGAAGATTGTGAAACGCTTTGATTTAAGATTCGTTGTGTCTTGTGAAGGAGTGAAGGCTGGGTGGTCATTTTGGCAGTTTTTGGACTTTTGAAGAGTGATTTGAACAAGCTATAGCATGGCCCTGTTACAATGTATGGACACTTCGGGTATCTTCTGCAGTCTCAGCTTCCGGTTTCTCGACTTTCCAAGGAGACTATCACGCACACAGGGAATGGTGGCCACCATGGTGCTGCCAGACATGTCTTGGGTTTCCCATTTTTCAGTGAGCCGTTTCTTTTTTTTTGCGGCTTAGCGTCGTGTCATCTTCCGAGATGACGATTTTTCGAAGTTCGGATGGCGGTTGTTTGATTTGAATCGCGGGGAGCCACATTTCGACCCATGTGACAGGAGAAGGTCACATGATGGTGCTGGGCTTAGCCGATGGGATCCCTGAGGATCCCTGAGTGGGATCAGTCAGTGGGTCCCATGAAGCCGTCCCCGAGGTTTCCAAATTGGTGTTGTAAAAAGATAACTGGGTGTTTTTTGGAAAACTCCATGGAGGTATTTTTCAAAACGTAGATTATTTTTTCCGAAGAGACCACCCAAATTCTCCTGAAGCCAAATGAATCTCCACTGTGGATGGATGGGAGCCTCTGATGCCTGCACCCCCAAGGTGCGGCATCATGTCGTGCATCGGGTCGAGCCGTTGCTCGGATGGCAAATTTCAGTTGGTATCGGGCTGCAGGAATCAGTTTCTTGCGAGTCATTCGTTCACAGCAGCCCCCATCGGCCTGACAAGATTCTGCGGATTCGTATCAGTGGTTTTAAATACACTCCGGTAAACTAACATAGCAATGGAAAATGGAGCCTTTGAAGATGAACTTCCTATTGAACATGGGGATATTCCATTGCCATGTTAGTTTACCAGAGGGTACTAATTATTAATGTGTTTCACTCATGCAGGGTGCAAATTCCTAGTGCTTGTAGATTTACTGGGTTTGTGCTGGTGCCATGATGAATAGCATTGTCACCACAAGAGGTCAGGGCAAACTAGAGAATGGTGGCGCTTGTATACGAATCATGGCTGTATATATATATATATATGCGTTTTACAGGATATACATACTATACCTATGATGTCCGTGCATGTGTTGAAATTTTACATAGCTAGGTAGTTTTCAATTGAGCAATGAAAAAAGCATGGTTGCTTTAGGGTATATAGGGGATTACACTACCTAGTTATATAGGGATTACAATAAACAACCAGGTTTATGAAAAATAACAATATAATCCTGGTTTAACATGGTTGTTTAGGGGATTTGTTGAGGATGAAGAACTGCCCAGTTATATGGTGAGTATAAGTTATAAGTAGTGACTATAGGGTCCCTGTTAAACAACCAGGATTCAATGGAAAGTAAGAAAGTTTTTCTTTTTTTTTTCGGTGGCTCAGAGGAGTCCATCATGAGAAATTTCCAACTTCTCTGAAACTACACCCCCGAAAACTAACAGTTCGCCCCTAAAATTGGTGGTTTCCAATAGGAATCTCCTTTTCCAGGGGTCTATTTTCAGGGAATATGTTAGTTCAGAGAGGGTAAATGCAAAAATCCATAGGGAAAATGGATGGGACCCTTGCGGCTCAATCTGGAAGATGGGACCCCAACTTCTGAGGCAACGACAGCGCTTTGTTCCACCACCACCGCCACCGGTGAGGGGCCTCTGCAAAAAAACCGGTGGAGGAGAGCTTTTTTGCAATGAGAATTTTTCGAGCAAAAACTCGACACGCCTGAAAACTAAGATGACATTGGACCCATTTTCAATAGGAAATACATCTCCAAAGTTGCGGATTTTCATTGCCATGTCAATTTTCGGGGGTGTAGATTTGGTAGCTTCATCAAGAATCTCAGCATTCAGATGTCACATTTCTCCCAACAAGAAGAGCCACTGCTGATGTTAAAAGCTATTGTTTAAACTCGAGTCATGTCATGCAACTCCTGTGCTCTTTAGAATCGACACCCAAGGATGATGATATGCGACTCCTGGATGAACCGCAGGTCACAGCCATACTAAAAAAACATGCAACAGCCAATGAACAGCACTGTTTCCTTTGCATGTTCAATCAATAGATTAAAAAAAGACAAAACGGCATGGTTTGGTTACATCATTTTGGTTGACCTTGGTGTTTGGACCAACCAACCTTCCCGCTGGGAGTTTTCCAGGTAGAATCTTTACAACCCAAAATCGTTCTGGGCGGCTTGTTGGCCATCTTTGCGCAGGCGGGATGGTAAACAGTCTGACCGCGCGTTTGGGGATGTGGTGCAGTTTCTAGAGAAGAAGAACTTGGTTGGAAATTTTTCAGAATGCAGGCACATAATTTCCATTGTATCGCCACTTTGTGAAAGGTTTTTTTCCATGTACAGTAACAGTAGTGAGGTCTGTAGCGGTTTCTCTTAGATGCTACAGATGGTTTGCATGACGACCGACCTTTGGCAATTTCTTCACCCATGTCGCCCTAGAAAGGTCGGTCAAGAAGGGTTGTTTTCCTCCAACGTTGGACCTGGGATGTCAGGTCTATTTGTGGGGCAACGTCTTTGTGACCCTCTTCAAGCCAAATCGACCACCCCCTCCAGGCGAGTGGCTTAAAAATGCCATAAGAATGGAGTCCCTCATGATCTAATAAAGACACCTGGAAAAAATATCACTAGTACATTCCGCTACTTTGTGTGCGTGTGTTTGAATGCAGGCTACTTTAGTTGATCACTTTTGTTGGATGAATTCACTCCATAATTTGCCTCAAGCCCTCAAGCATCCTCGAAGTCTCAAGTCGCCTTGGCTGCGTCCTCAACTTTGCAGCCATGAGCTTGTGCACGTGGGAGGACATGTGCGGAAACTAAATTGGTGCCAAGTTATCGATGTTTCCCTCGTCTATTTGGGGGGCGACCTCACTACACAGTTCATCATCTGGGAAGTTATCGCAGATGAAGATGGCCCAACATGGCATTGATCCAACTGGTACCCATCATGGAGAATCAGACCTGCACTTTCTTCAATGGCATGCTTTAGGCTCAGGCTTCGCGCCTGATGTCGTCTCAAAGATTTCGAGCTTGAGCGTATCAACCTCTACTTCAATGAAGCAACGGGTGGACGCTATGTGCCACGTGCAGTTCTACTGGACCTTGCAGATCTATGAATTCTAATGGACCTTGAACCTGGAACAATGGACAGTGTTCGTGCTGGTCCATTTGGCCAATTGTTTCGCCCAGATAACTTTGTCTTTGGGCAGACAGGTGGGGATGGGTATCAAAAAACACTTGACCAGGATTCCCCCCAAAAAATATTAACAGGATCAAAAGCAAATATTAAGAGGATCAAACAAACATATTAGTTTTCAGCTGTAAAAACACATGAGAATTGAAGAAGCGAAGACACAAGGAAACGCCAGGACACGAGCAAACGAGCAAACGAAGAAATGAAGGAAATGAGGAACCTGAGAAACGAGAAAACGAAGAAACGAAGAAATGAAGAAATGAAGAAACAAGGAGAAATGAAGATACGAGGAAGCGCAGAAACGAAGAAATAAAGAAACAAGGAGCATCAATTTTCGCAGTGCAGATGCAGAAGGAGAAGATGTTGACACAGGCCAGCCCGACTCGCAGGTTGGCAATGTGCAAGCCCGAATTCAGGAAGCTGCAGACGTAACTACGAAGAGATCAAATGCACCCCCGGGAGCCCACGTTGCGCACACCTTCCAGAGACAACAGGCAACGCACAGATGGTGGCGGCGGTGGTGCTGGCGGTGGCCAGCCTTCTTCCTAATGTGGTTCTTAGCTTGCAGTTTCACATCACGTCGAATGAAAAACCGTTTGGCGCACATTTTGCAATATCTCAGTGCGTGTGAGCAATGTTACTTCTGCCGAAGGTAAGGCTTTGCCCATCATGCAACTTGCACAAGATGGTTTGCACCTTTTGTCTGAGACAAAGCATGATTCATCTATTGTGCGCAGACTCCAAAGAGAAGCAGTTTGTTTTTCAAGTCGGAATGAAGAGAAAGCACAGTTCGTTTTTGGACCAGAATCAAAAGGTAGTTGTGGCATCGGCCTATGTGCTGGTCCAGAAGTCTTTGGTCTATGTCGTTTGGTTCAACCTCCGCAAGATTCCCTAGCTGCTTTATGGTTTCATCAAGGTCGTTTGGCCCTTTTTGCAGTAACTGTCAGAGCATCTCTCAGGGGAAGTGCACAACTCAACAAAGGCAGACGAGTTACTGAAAGTTGTTCAGGCTTGGGCTTGGGTAATAACCATGGGTTCTGTTCCCATTTTCATTTGTGGCGACTTTAACTTCACCCATGAGGAGAGCAGTGTCCTTCAATCATGGGATCGGCGCTGCCTTTCAGGGATTTGAATGTGCATTTTTCTGGTTTGAAGCAGGTGGAGGCACAGGCCACCACCACTGCTGGAAGAAGAATTGACCATGTTTGGGCAAACCGGAAGGGTTTGTGACCATTTTGCTATTCATCACACGTTAAAGTTTGACTTGGACATGAAAGCTTTTCACCAGTTTGGTCTTTTGAGGCACAAACCATCCCCGCTAGATTTGAGAGAGTCTGTGGAGCTCAATGATCAGACTATTCAAGCTATTCGCAGTTTCAAACAACAACATTGGCATGCTGCCAAGTCAGCGGCAACCAACTTGACAAATTCACTTGAGGATCGACGTGCTGCTGTGGACGCCATGCTTGATGTTTGGTCGGAAGGCGCTGAAAGATTTTTGGTGGCTCGGTCTGGTGGGGTCTGGTGCCGTGCTTTGCATCAACGTGGAAGAGTCCAACCTTTGAAAAAGTCTCATGTAACTTTGCCTTGTACCAGAGGCAATGTAGATATTCACGACGCAAAGGACAGGTTTTTCGTGTCAAACAAGCTCATAACTTGCAAAGAAGACTTCGTCCTGTCGAAAGGATGACTTTCGGGGTGCGCAAAGGTGGCGAACTTGATTCAAACTCGAAAATGACTTGCGGAAATTGCTTCTTGCGGCAGGTATTAATTTCACTTAAGAACTTCATTTTGATATTCCAAGTTCAGATTTGCTCACGTCTTTCCACTCGGACATTTGTTTTTTAGTCAATCACTTTCAAGGTATTGCTTGCCAAAAAGCAAGCGCGAGATGCTCTTCGCACCTCTGCTAAGTTCAAGTACATTCGTAACAGTGCGCTCCCCCCAACGTGGCTGGTCCGGGTGAAGAGACAGACTTTACCCCCGACATGGAACGTATTGATGCAAAAAATTCTTGAACATTGGGAGGACTGGAACGGATGTTTCTTCAGTCCCTGCCTGCGGGTCGACCTGTTGAATTCGACGCAATTACTGCAGACGTCAGGCAATTTTGAAGCGCAAAGGAGTTGGGGGTGCTGATGGTTGGATAAGTGCAGAACTCAAGGCAGTTAGCCCTTTTTTTGACCACTTAGCAGAATTCTACAATGTCATGGAGATTTCGGGGGTCATGCCTTCAGAATCTTTAGTTGGTGACGTGTCTTGGATTCCTAAGAGCTCTGGTAGCATTTCCTATAAGGACATGCTGCCAATCACAAGTCTTGGCCTCATTCTCACAATTTATGTAGCGGTGCCTTGTTTACTTGGCAAGAGCTCCAGATTCGCGACGAGGCTTGCATGGGTTGTCGAATGAAGGCGAACAAAAGATTTGACATGGCCTTTGTGTTTGCAGCTGGAACGGCGCCTTCTTACTGGTGCAGAGCTTTTTGGCGCTTCATATGATCTGTCCAAAGCTTTCGATCAATTGCCTTTTGGGCATGGAGGCTTTCTCTGGCAACTTGTGGATAAGCTTTGCTTCCCCAGCCACATCAGCAATGTAATCACGGACATGTATCAAAACCTCACCCGTCGTTTCAAGTTCAATGGCTATTTGGGGCAGCCTATTACCTCAAGTGAAAAACGTTGGGCCCTTCAAGGGTGTGCTTTTTCTATGGTCGCCATGTGGCTGCGTTGGCTTGGTTCGATGCCATCAGGAAAGGTTTTCGTTTGGAGAGCTGGAATCCCGCAGTACCTGTGTTTGCGGCCTCCTGCAGGTGACCTTCAAACGGTGCAAAATTCCTTTCTTACTGCCGGCGATGTAGAATTACGATCTGGTGGATATGCAGATGACCTTCACGTCGCTGGTGCTTCCAAAGAAATAAAGAAACAAGGAGGAATGACGAAACAACGGAAACGAAGAAACGAAGAAGAAATGAAGAAACAAGGAGACGAAGAAACGAGCAAACGAGGGAATGAGGAAACGAAAAAACGAAAACCTCCCCCTACTCAGAAACCACCAGAAGGAGATGCAGCATTTGGCGGCGGAAAGGGCAAGAAGAGCAAGGGAAAGAAGGCTGGACAGACAAATCAAGCCGAGGAATTCCTGGAAGGATGAGCGACGAAGCTCGCTCGTCTGATGCATTTTTTGAGTTAGGCCGTGGCAATCTTAGCTCAGTAAGTCAGAAACTTCATGGGTCTTTTGCCAGATACATCAAGATCCATAGGTCTTTAAAGACAGGGGCTGTGACACTCGGAGAGGAAACTCCCAAGCAACCATTTACATTGTTCCCGTCAAAACTTCCATGGACCGTGTTCCTCCGGGTTTGAAGTCTAGAAGTAGGCGAGGTCTTCCAAAAAGTGTTTCTTGGGAGGCTTATGAATGGATGCATTTGCTTTGGGCCCTGCTAAATTATCTAGAAGCAGGTTCACCTAGTTCGAGCAAGGCAGCCGCTGTCTCAAGAACCTCGCAGGGTGTATGGACTGCCCACCATGAAAGCTATGCGCGGACAATGTATCATCAAATAATTCGTTATGTAGCTACAGGGCCGCGGGTAGTAGCTCCATCAAAATTAGTCAGTTTTTAGAGCAAATTAAGTGCCGTCAGTATGACCCCTCATTAGATATGACTGAACTTGGTACCAGTGCCATGGAAGTGGATCCCAGTAGGATTTCTTTGCCTGATCCTTCAGTTGCTGGAATCTTCGACCCGACGCAACATCTCACAGGGCAGAGATTGGCCGATTTTCTTGCGATGGCTGTGAACATTCCAAAGGTTTGCAATCATGAAAAGATACACCAGCTTGCCATAAGGTTACTGACAAAAATTGGCAGGCAGTGTTGAGAAAGCTGTATCAACCAAACATGATCACATTCCTCCCAAATCAGAAGTTTTTAGGGATAGAGGGAAATTGGTAAAGGGTGGGCTTTTCTGTGTTCCCCATAAGCCGACACCTGATAGATTGATCAATGACCGGCGTCCGGCAAACATCCGTGAAGATAGATTGAATTGGTGTCAACTCCCATGCGGTCCTCTCCTATATGTCAATTAATCCTTGAACGAGAACAGAGTGTAAGGGCATCAGGTGACGATCGATCAAGCATTTGGATGAATGACATTGCAGGAATGCATTTGGTAAACCTTTTCGAGGCTCTCTGCTTCCAGAGGCCGGTTTGGCTCCTGAAAAGCAGTACCTTGCTGCATTTCGAGTGTTGTGCATGGGTGACACCACTGGAGTTGACATTGCTCAGGGCACTCATGAAGCATTGTTAGCTAAGGTAGGCTGCATGACACCTAATGAGACCCTTGTTTATGGTCAGCTTTTCCTTGCATGTAATAGCCTGGAAGGATTATACATTGATGATCACCTTACTTTCCAGGTCCTTGATAAAAGCCAAGTAGGCCCCGAGGTAGATATAGGGATGAGGACGTAACTGACAGAGCTAGGGCCCGTTATGCTGAACTTAAGCTGCCTAGATCTGAAAAGAAAGCTTTTGACGAAGCATACTCATTCAAGGCTTGGGGGACGGAGGTAGATTCTCAGTCAGGGCGTGTGTCAGCACCACTCGAAAAGTTGCGGCAGATAGACATGAAATCTGGAAGAATGGCAAAGCAAGTAAGAAAGCCTTACAAAAGTTAGTAGGTCTGTATATTCATCCTTTTTTACATAGACATGAATGCATGAGTATCTTTCACCGCATTTATGTCTTCATTGAGGGTTTGAATGATTCCCAGACAGTTCGTTTTTACCGCATCACATACGTGATGAATTGTTTTGTGCCTCATTGCTTTTGCCAGTTTGCAGCGCCAGCATTAGCTGGCCTATTTCAGTGCAGTTATCTGCCTCGGATGCTAGTTTGACTGGTGGTGGCCGGGCATCCACACTGACCACAAGGAGTTTTGCCAAATCACTTTATAGGTTCAGCGAGAAGAAAGGTGAGTATTGCCGACTTGACTGGGAGAAAAATAGTATACCCCCTCCTAGCATGATGCAGCAAACACCGACGGTTTTAGTAGATGCATTGATGAAACACCGCTGGAAGGCCACTCAGACGAAACGGTTTCGAAAACGTGAGCACATCAATTTATTAGAAATGGAGATGTTGAAGGAAGAAATTAAAGCCAGAACAAATAAAAACCGAGGCCATTGTCGTTTTGTTAATCTTTGTGATTCACGTGTGGTCGTGGGTGCGTATGCCAAAGGAAGGAGTTCATCACGACCGTTGAACCACAAGCTTCGAGCATGTTTAGCCTGGTCTTTGGGGGGGGGTCTGTCAGTGACTAATCTTTGGGTTGATACCCATAGTAATCCAGCTGATTTCCCACCAAGGTTCAAGGACATCCCACCTCCGGATTCAAGTCCCTTTGAAAGTGTCCTTTTAGATCCTGAAGCTATCACAGCTGTGCAGTGTGATAGGCCCCCTTCAGTACAGGCCATGTTAGAACAGGAGGCTCAAAAGCTTGGCTCCGATCCGGTCTTGTCAGAACCTATTTTTGGCAAGTCTTCAAATGAACCACTTCTTAAGTCTTTGCACGCTTTTGACGGTGCTGCTGAGAACGAAGAACCACGTCGGATCTTTCGGGAAATCTTTGCAGGAAAAGCCGGATTGTCTCAGGCTGTTGCAGGATTTGGAGTGGTGGATGTGGCTGAACCTTTTGACTTCAAGCATGGTAAGCATCACCGAGATATCCTTGACGATACGGTATATGAACAGCTACTTGTAGATGCACAAGTGTTCCTGGCCAGGTATGGCATTTCGGATTGCCTTGTGGGTCCTTCTCGATCATACAGCATTCAAATCAGGGTACAAGAAGGGTTGGCTTACCCCAAGGTAATGGTATGCAAGAAAGAGAGGTGGTTGGGAACATAATCGTACATCGTACTGTTCAGATAATTGGGGTTTTGCTTAAAGCTGGTAACCAATGGACACTAGAGAATCCTAGGACTTCATACGCTTGGCTTATGCCTGAACTTGCAGCATTACTAAATCATAAAGACACTAGGGTGTGTATCTTTGACCAGTGTGCGTATGGGCTCCGTCTTAAAGGTAGAGATGGACGATATGGACCTTGCAAGAAAAACACAAAACTAGCTGGCAATCTAACCGGTTTGGAGTCACTCAGCAAATTGTGTTGTTGCAAAGTCCCGCATGTTCATGCCATCGGAGGAGTTAAGACGAAGGCTGGCTGGAAGAGAAGATCTGAGTTAGCTGGGCACTACCCAAAACGTCTTTGTGAGGTATATGCTAACTTGTTGGTAAGCTAGACGATATTGAATCTTGGAAACTTGGTTGTTAGGCCGTTTGTAATGGAGGGTCTTTTAATTAGTAGTTTTTCCCGAAAGCGGCCG
>DF243547.1:20210-35479 GCA_000507305.1 Breviolum minutum Mf 1.05b.01 | reverse complement strand
GGCACCCAGCAATGGCACCACGTCCACTCAACCATAGCACACTACAATGGCACCCTGCAATGGCACCCAGCAATGGCGCCACGTCCACTGCACCCTGCAATGGCATTCTGGTGCCACGTCCAATGCGCAAAAGTGGTTCGTCGCCCTCCCCCCTATTGGAAGAACCCCTATAGCTAGCGCTATCTGGGGAACTATAGAATCCTGGTAGTTTAATAGGGATCCTTGGAGTCATGCTTTATGAAATGAATCCCTACATAACTGGGTAGCATCTGTAATCCCATATATACCCTGGGTAGCATGCCCATATCTCATATAAACCCTGGGTACATAGCATATGTAATCCCATATAAACCCGACAAAAAAAATCATTTGCTCGACTTTTTTTTGCTGAGTGTCTGATCATCCGCAATCCAAGTGAGGCTTCCCTTCGCTCGAGATGGGGCTGGAACAAAGGTCACCTGGACGAAGCGCTTCAAATTGATGCATATCTTGCTATATGACTCATGTATGATACTACAATGGCAAATGCATTAATGTGTGTATCATTGTGTATCTATACTATATCATATATAAAGTAAAAGTATATTTTTATATTTCATGTTTGAATTGCAATACATGCTATAAATTCATATCATATTCTCACAAGTCAGGAGGACTGCGCGGACTGAAAATCTCCGCGCCTTCTGTCCTGACTTGACGTTGTAGACCTTGACACCCCGAGGATTCATCCACGCAATCAGGGAGCCGCGCCAGAGCACCACAGTGATCGAACCCTCCCCTTCATGGAGCACCGTTTGCCCACCAAAGAGCACACGTTGGTGAAGCACAAGGCCTTGGGAAATTTGAAAATTCGCCGTTGCTGATTTTCAAGATGATCAGAATTGATATCAAATGTACATCCTCCATAAAATCCAAGCAGTTGAATGGCAGTATGCGACGAGGTGTGATGGCTTTCACATTCTGATCAAGCACTGGAACTAGCAGCTTAGCACTGCTCCCTTCACTGACTGGTAAAGCAAAAGGACTACGTCTGCAATTGGCTCTGTGAACGATGATACGACATTCTATAGCAAGGTCATCGAGGAAGAACAACTCTCACATTCTCTTAACTTTACCAGTAGTCTGACGGTTTGGGAATGGCAGGTGCCGTAAGCATCCTCCGGAGGAATTTCAATTAAGACGTAGTACTGCCAAGACTTCGTGGTAACCGATTAAGGGCCTTGAATCTTTTTTGATGATGGAATCTGCATGTTGGCAACCACGGCAAAATGTCTCTGTTATGCACAACACCTAAATTCGAGATGTCTCTGGCGGTCTGTCGATGTGTTGTTGCGTGACGTTCAAGGCCGAAGTGCGACCATCTTCGCCGCCAGCACACAGAACCAACTTCTCCTGGACATCTCGGTGAGTGTGGCTGCGGAAAAATTTCCCGGTGCCCAGGCCTGCTCCACGTCCGGTGCTAATGCTACACCCAAAATGGGCAGCTGCGAATGCTCCGTCACCCAGGGATCGAAACCAGGACCTCAAAAATCGTCGAGCTTTTTTGCGTTTCGATCCGGTTGCACTAATCCATACAAATCCCATGTCTAGGAGGCTAGGACCCTAGGAATGTTTCATAAATTTATTACGTGGCCTTTCTTAATGACCATCCATGATCATCCATGATAAACAGGACACAACTACAGAAATAGGTCGAAATTATTGATTGTTCATCATCCAAATCTGGGGTTACGCTCTGGCTGAATTGTTCGATTTTTTTTCGCCCGTACAATTCACTCACAAGAAATTATAAGGAAAAACAACAAATCTGATTGCGGAAAGTCATCCAAGATATGTCTACAAACTACAAGTTTCTGCGTGATCATTTTACCAAAAATCTGCCATGGCTTCATCTCGAGATGTTGTGTAGTACACTACTGGGAGCCCGGGCTCAAGGACCACACTGTGATGCGCCCATCGCCCGCGCCACTCACGCAGAAACGCCCTTTGCTCTCCAAGCCCAAGGACTCGGTGAAGTTGCATCGAATCCAACTACTGAGAGAAACATCCCCCTTCGAATTAAGAGGGTACCTTGGGACCTCAACCCCCCTGATTTTTATCGAGGAAATGGCTAGGGGGATAGAGAAACTACGATTGATTGCCGCATGTATCGTATTTAATGGTTAGAGTTGTTCACATATTATACCAGGATGCGTGCCGCCAAATGCTTGCTAATGAATGCGACTCCTATGAGGAGGGCAGGGTTACTCTTCAGTACACCATGACACAAGTAGAAAGCTATCAGCTAAGCTGCGTGGATGCAAGCGTTGTTGGTGGAGATTTTCCTCAAGCCGCCGGCATCTTTCAGTCGGCTTACAGAAACGGATTTCCGAATGCCAGGAGACAAAATCGAAGATACATCAAAAATCAAAAATCCTCCCGAAAACTAACATTTTGCACCTGAAAAATCACCTGTTTGAAAAGGAAAATCATCTTCCATCCACCTCCATCTTTGGGTTTCTATGTTCGTTTTCGGGGGGGGCACATGTCAATGCCATTGAATGATGAACATTATTGGCCAAAGATGTCGACCGAAAGGTGTTGCAGGTTCTGTCCCCAACACTTGCAACCCAGATGCCGTATCGCGTTTCCCTTGGAAGTGAAGGAGAAAAAAAGCAAAATCCACCATGTATTGGATCATCTAGATAACAAGATAACATATCATATCTCTCAGTATTCATATTTATAGCTGCAGCTATAGGCTATATAATATATATATATATATATGTGTAAACTATACCCTAATATAAGACCATACAGAAAAATATCCTTTGTTACTTCAATTCGAAACGCAATTTACAGGACAAAAACCATGCAAATTCACAAAGTGGAAAGCTTCACCCGCAAACCTTGAAGCGCCAAGCAACGCCATGCTCGAGAATGAAAATGCTACCCATCCGTGTGCCCAAAGCAGCCATCCGGGCACCAACCGACAGGGCTGTGATCTGACAGATTCCAAGGAAAGAGGGAAGTTGTCCGGCCCAGGTTTTTCGCTGCATTTTTGGCACGTCAAAAAATTCGAGTCAAGGTATCCCATGAAATGGATGGATTTGTTCATGGCACAACTTCCCATGAAAAACTTTTGGGCAATAGGGAAACGCCGAAAATGCAAAGACTTTGTCACAGAAACACCATCACTGACAATTGCGCCTCATCACTGAAGCCAGCTGCATCTCCAAGAACCTCCAGCGGTTTACCAGAATTGATATTCATTTCATCTCTATTTCTGGTTGTCTCTATCTTTTGCATGATGTTGTTACCATTGGTTTCATTGTTTTCCTGTACCAGCCACTTGGAAAACATGTATCTTCTGCCCCCATAAAACACCCCCAACTGCGTTTCAAGGAGCCACACTGCTGAGACTTTTGAATTCCACCAGTGGTTTTCCTTTTTGCTCACTCTCCATGCTCCATCGGAGAACGCCGCCGAAGTCGGGTCAAGGCTCGATTTTGTTGGACTGGTTGAACCTATGCAAGGTACCTAAAATGATCAAAGCTCTGAGACCTAAGGATACAAAATGACAATTATAGAATCACTTTTAATGGTCACTAAAAACTACTATATAAAGATGATTTGAAAAAATATGGAAAAAAAGTGTCCAAACTTTCAACTGCTTTTGTGTTTTGGATTCTGTCTGTCAATTTGGCGCTTGCTTAGCCGCCTGGCTGCGAAGAAAGCACCAAAAAAAATCACAGATGTGTCAGTTGGGACTGACGTCCCTGGAATTTCAGAATCGATACTTTTTTTTACTGAACTATGGTATGAAACCATTGATTTTTATGGTCACTGAATTTCAGTCCATTGATTTATGGTTTTCTTGGGCAATTTCTGCCAGTCATGGCATCGAACTGTGACGGCTCTCTGAGGCGAATACTGACAGAACTTGGTTGCCATCTTGGTCGTAGCGGCTCCATACCTTTCTCAACCTCCCACAAAAAATAGGGGAACAAATCAACATACCCGGACATCATCAAAGCAAATCGATGGAAACACACAAAGTCTATGGAGGAGGCATCGACTTCAACATGTTTCAACTGTCGCCCTTCTTTTTTCTGCAGTTTTCAAAGGTCTTGGGTGCTGAACATGCAGACAATGATTCAGCTGGTATAAAAAGCTTCGATTATCGATTCACATCATCGTAAAAGCCGGTGATTTCGGATCACGTGATCACGGGGGGTGCGCCCCCGGTGATTCCATGATCGACACGGCAGCTTTGTGTGGAAAAGGTCGCATCTGATCATAGCTGCAGTGGTGCAGTTGGAGATCGTATGTTTGGCACCAACGCCGTCACCTCTGCCTGGTTGATGCGCATGATGATCTTGAGGCGGTCGAACGGCGTCAAGGCAACTTTCCTAAGCTGACACGGGTGTTGCAGGTGGCGTGCGTTTTTTTTTTCGAAACAAGCCAAGCAATAAGACGCTTATCTGTGATACATCTGCAACTTCAGTTTTTCTAGACCCAAGCCAAATCAATAGAGAGCGAGAGAGAGCATGAGAACCGAAATAGACTAGATATGACTAGATATGACTAGATATTGATATAGAGTAGAATCCTCCCAATCTTAGAAGAAATTGCTGCTTTCTTTACTTTGGTGCTTCTTTTCCTCAGGTCTCTTTTGCGCCGAGATGCATGACACCTGAAGCTGTCAGCAGAGAATCCTTGACATGAATAGGCATCGATGTAAAGGTTGCCACTTGATCTGGCAGCTTATGATGTTCGCTCCTGAATCTTGTGGCATGTTCACCTCAGAGATCTGAGATGATCTGAGATCCTAACCTAACCACCAACCGTTAAGGCCGCCTTTATGGCTGGTCAACCATTGGTTTCCCTTAAGGCCTTACTAAACCCTGATTTCTGTAGAGTTGGTACGTTGGGGGTGGGGGGGCATAGGTTGATTTAGCCATAAATCATCAACAGTAGCGGTAGCGAAGCAACTGTAAAATTTGAAAGCAGCAAAATCCGGACACCAACAAAAACTTCACGCCGTGTGACATAATCGTTGGAGGAGAATCTTGGTGAAGTCCGATGCAAAACCTGCGATCGGGTAGACTGACGATCTAGAATCTAGACAGAAACTGCTCATACTGTTTCAGAAATCCGGCGATCACCAGTTGAGGTTGGTAGGTTCTCCCATTAGTTATAGGGTTTTATACATCCAAACGATTCCAAACGGTGGTTGTTGGGGATTTCTGAAGCATCACTCTCCGGGGAATTTGTTGCTTTCCCAGAAGCTGTCACTGATGGGCTTTCCGATGAGGTTCTCGAAAGGTGCGGAGGCAAGGTCCACCGTCTCCGTCTCCATGTCAATTTGCAAAAAAGCATCTTTTTGAGCGTACCTAGCAATGCTCCGGAATGTCAATGCCGGGTGATTTGACCGGTGATTTTACAGACATGCAGCTGCATAGGTGGGATAACATCTGAGGGTAATCAATTGACATGCATCGAGGTGCAACAATCACACAACGCTGGGAGATCCGGAAACACTTCGTGCTGCCACAGGTACATCAGCCTCTTCTCAACGATTCCATTGCTGTGATTATGTTGCTCAAGAGTTTCATTGCTGGCTTCAGACGCGTCAGAGGAAAAATTGCCTAGTTGATAGCTTAGCCGCGAATCTGCATTTCCTGATATGTCTAGTTCTCCCAATGTGGGTGGTGGCCAGTCGTCATCATGAGGAGAATGACCCTCACGGATGGCATCTGCAGCATTATCTCCAGCTAGGGATTTAATATCAGTGAAATCACGTAGACCAAGCAGGTGGCACTCTTGCCCATCCATCATGGCATATTTCACCTGAAAGACTTCGGTGCGGAACTTGCTGGAACAGCTATCTACCAAGTGGGTATGAAAGGCATAAGCTGCTCCATCATCCCGAGGTGTCAATAAGAGTTCTTCAGCGCGATTTGCTTCCCCTCAGTTCGAAAACCACGGTTACAGCATCTGCACAGATTCTGGACAACTATAGAAACTGACAATGTAGAGACTATGGTTGTTTCGCTGACATTTATACCAAGTTCTAACATGATACAAATTTATACAAAGTTATACTAAATGGTACTGACTTATAGCAGTCTTTCGAAATCGCGTATTTTCGATGTTTGTTTCTCCCAATTACCTCAGTCATCCATCAGTTCCATCAGAAAACCCCCGCCTGGCGCAATGAAATCTGTGAACTTTCGCCCTTCTAAGCTCGCACCCGTCTGCCGTAAGAGCATGGTGGCTAACGTGTTGCTGTGCGACAAAAGCTTCAACTCGCTATCGATTTCACAGACCTGCGGGAATTTCCGGAGCCGCTGGGAAGAAACGGGTAACTTTACCATGCTGCAAAAGGGTGCACACATCGCATTTTCAAATTGAAATGATGAAAACCGTTACAGGATATCTTCACCTCAATGATGGATGTCATACCTTCAACAGGACCCCCTGAATGGACCCCTAAACCTGACTATCTTATAGCCCTAGCAACTTACTTGGGGGTCCGTTGATAAGGTCCCATTCAATTTTTGATGGAATTACAGGACCCTAGTCTTCCAAAACTCCCAAAATACCTTGCCAGGAGGTGTTTGGACCCAATAAAGGCCTTCTCAGCTCACAAGGTATTTGGAAGACCAGGAGAAAATGGTGTGTATATATTCAATATATAGTACACCCATATCTGTATGAAATGCTATCTTTCTTGGAAACATAATCATATATGAATTGTTTACCTATAATCTGAATGTAGTAAGTCTATTGTACTTATAGACCTCTCAGTCGCTGACACCAGGAATGAATGAGGCCAAAAAAATGATTCCATCATATTCCACCAGGTTTGGCAAAGATCACTTGTGAAAACGTGGGACAGCTCATGGGGTTCCCAATCTGAGTTCACTGAAATGCAGCCAGGCGCAATGGAAAACGGAAATGGAAGGTCAAGGTGAGGATTTTGGAAAACCGAAACTTGTCGGAACTTCAGCAAACTTGTGTGCAGCAGGTGGACGAAAGCTGTACCTCTTGTACGCTGTCTTGTTCATTTTTATGTTTCTTGCAAGAAGAGGCCAAACGATGATGAACTCTGGTGATGCGAGCACGCGCACTGCGAAGATGAAGCTTACTTTGTTGGTTGAGAATGGCGATGAAGATGATGAGCTGGAGGAGGATACAACACCGCAGAAATGAGGATGCTGATGAGAATGAGGATGACCAGAAGGATGAGGATGTGAGGCTGATGAAGCTGATGAAGATGTGAGGATGATGAGGATCAGGAGGATGAATCTATAATGCACCCTCAAGGGTACCCTAAGACCCCCACCTTTCTGTGACGATATCAATTATTGGGCCAACCTCGGCCCCCAATATGTCTGCTAAAGCAGAGAAAACTCCAGCTGGGACATCCCAGCATTCGTGAAAAATTGTTTGCAAATCAGGATTTTGGAATCTCATATTTGTAAGTCTGGGATTTTTCTAAGCACTAAAGGTTCTCTCAATTGATATCGCTGAGAAACAGCATCACAAGTGAGCACTAGCAATGATGACGCAGCACTCCGGTGGCTGTTGCTGTCATTTTCCCGGATGGCAGACTCCACCGAGTTTTGCAACAACTTGGTGGAAAGCTTGTAGGCCACGAACAATACGCCTGTGAATCAAGCTTTCAAAACCCACCAAAAAAAAACACGGCAGAACATTCATGGAACCTCCCAAGGTTTTTGGGGGGAATCAAAATCTGGTAAATCCAATCTTTAGGAGCCAGCCTGTAAAAAGGATGTTTATAAATATCAAGGTCCGCGGGTTTACCACGGTGTGAGGTTGCGCTACAGCAAAGTCCGTTTCAGTGGATACACGTAGAAGGACAACGCCACAGACCGGGAACCAGCCGAGAAGTAACACCAAGGCGTTTGTGGCCATGACTGCTGCAGGTACTGAGCCGAGAGCAAAACCAAGGAGTTCCAACACAAACATGTCATCAAACGTTGCGTTCCAAGGAGATATCCAAAAGGCTATATAGAGCTGCACGCCGATGTAACAACAATTCAAGCAAGGCGGTTTCAGCAATGATGGCTTCCAATATGGGATCAAAAGGAAGCTGTGGGCTACAATGATGGACCAAGTGCCCTGAAGAGTCATCCATCGCTGATTCCTTACGAAGAGTTGACCCTAAGAAAAGTTTAAGCTGAGCTTGACTCTTTGACGATTTTCTCATTCTAAATCGCCCCACCCAAAAAAAAAAAAAGTTCAGCCGGCTTTTTTCAGACAAGATTCCCAGCCCACATGTTGAACAAAACTGATGCCATTCCGAAGGCGGTGACCCAAAGCGAGAATGACACAAAGCGATGGGCAAATGCAAACTTCCTGGCGCACACCTCTTTGAAGAGGAACATCTCTCTTCGAGAGTTCGAGGTTGAAAACCTCGACCGTCCAGATACATTCAAACTCAAACGGAAACGGGTGAGCATTGCAATGATGCGTCGGCAATACGACGGCACGCGAATGCACCAAAAGAAAAGGTTCAATGCCAAGAGCACTGAAACGCATCCAAAAAAGATCTGGTCACTTTGTGATAAGTTTGAAAACGTGGTTTTCTCCATTGATTCCTTGGCTAAACAGGAGGCTATGGATGGCTATGGCATCCAATGCCAAGAGGATTCGGTATCGCTAGGCCACCAATAAAGCTTCACCAGATGGTGTTGATTAGTGTCTATCTAATCAACTAATGTTCACTTAGTCATAAGCCCTAAAGAAATTAGATCCCATTCGTCATTGGCCATCTGTGCATATCCATGTTCCACAAGTTGTATTGAAGTGGTATCCCTGGGTTTCCTTGTGTTCCTGTCCCCTTCAGAGGCAAAGTATCCATGGTTTGCTGAGCAATACCAAGCGATCGGAAAAGGTCAAGCAAAGGGGGCCTTGAGCTGCAGCTTGTGCCCCAAGATCGCGCCAAGATTTCAGCATGAAAAAATATCAGGTGCGGCGACACGCGCGACAGAATCAAATTCACGAAACACATTGAAAATAAGTAGAAATTCAAATTGCCTGGTTTCAAAGACATATGGCACAAGACCTTCAAAACCTTAAAACCTATCAGAAAGATACGTAAAGAAATGATGAAGAAAGTGATCAAGACATCAAAACGCTTCCATGTGCTTTCATGGACATTAGATATCCCTTGATCCATGCTGCATGGTGCCTAATGAGGTCTCGTTCTGAAAAGCCTGCCCGAGCTTGGACAACGTCATAGATCTTCACAAACCTTAAATCGATTCGAAACTTCGTCGGAAAGTTTCGACGAAGTTAACCCCGGAGTTTTTTCAGATGCGCCAAGGGGCTCATCAAATGAGAGATCTCGAACCTCTCTCTCCCCTGGCATTTTGTTTCGGGATTTTTTTGTTTGGCCAGTTGCCAGCTTCAAGACTTCCATGAGAAAACTGCTAATCTTTCTTCACATGATCTGCATGGAGGTTTTGAGAAGAGCTGGGTTACCCCTGGTTGGTTTGTGAGCTCTCTTCTCAAACAAAACAAAGCATCTGCAGTGCTAGACATCAAACTATTTGTGAAATCTGTTGAGCACATGCGAAAGGAAAAAAACTTTCCGAAAATCTGAGTTCAGACTTCATCCGTCTGAAGGTCCTGTGACTTCACGAAAAATCTGTTTCATGGAGTTCAAGACGGGCCTGGCACAAGAGCTTGATATCTGATAGTTGGTGAGAGCATGCGAGAACATCATGTTCATTCTGTTGATGCATTTTCTGATTTATAGCTGCTCTTGCAAATCTATGGTCCACTTTGTGTGTCAACGTGCAAGTGGCGTAGGAATATACTCCAGCTGCCTCACTCAAACCAAATATGCAATCTACGAAGTCTACGAAAGCAGTACCCATACCTTTTCGTCTTTTCATCTTGGGAGATGTTGGAATCACCTTGAAGACTTGCAAATCACCAACATCAAAGCCCTTTCTCGGCATCCGCTGAAAAAAAACATTGCCAGTGCAGCGTGATCCCTCGACGGCCCAGCAGCACGACCTGGGAAAAAACACTGCAAGTAGCTGCATCCAAATGTGTGTTTTTGTCTTGAAATCGCCCAAGCGCAAATATACCCAACAAATCAGATGGATCAACGGCTGTTGCCATCATCCACGTGACCGTTTGGGTGATCCAAACCCTCGAGGCACCGGACAATTTCCTCCAGACTCACCGTCTTGGAACCATCTACGTCCACCTCTTTGAGGCGCACAACAAAAACGGATGCAGCCAAGTGCCAAAGGCAAACTGAAGATCTTTGATTCCTCCAAATGATTGTCAGATTGTATATATATATATATACATTGCCTATTGGGTGATTATATATATATATATATATATATTATATCACCTACCACCAAAAATTCCAACCATGGAAATCAGAGCCTCACTGAAGATTTTCTGCATGAAGGCATGTCTATGACGTCTGTACCTCGGGACGTAAGCTGCGATCTGATCAGGTCTGATTTTAGGTGTTGAGGTGTTGAGGTGTGTTTTTTTTCAGCGACGGACATGTTGACGAAGTCGATGAAGTCAGATCTGTCCAAATACAACCTGCAGAGTTCATAAGTCGAAAAGCCACAATTTGAAGATGCAAAATCAACAAAGGTGAAAAGTGTACAACAAAATCAAGAACGCAAGAATGATACCAAAAGTTCCCACATGTGGAACTAAATATACATGTGTTCTTGTGTGTGCATGTTTTTTTCTGCAAGTAAATCATGTTGCATAATTTTGCGAAATTAATTTGAATACATCTTGCGGATCTTACAGGTGATTTGTTTTCATCAACCTGCCTGCCAGGGAAATGCTCTTTGAGGATTTCCCGAACCCACCTCGGGAGCAAGCGTTCGCGGCCCGATGCCCGGCAGGTGCCACTGAGAGAGCGGAAAAATGCCGAATCCGTCCGATCGCAAAGCTCTGAGGTACCCAACGCCTTGTCACTGCCTTTACCTTGGTAACACGTTGGCCAAATGCCATACATCATAAAGTACTCTTCCTGGATCAAAGTGTTAAGTTTTCCTGGAGTATATGCTCATGTATGTCAACATGCATATATGTACTTGGAGCTTACACTGAATTCTTGTTCATGTCAACAGGTTTGCTGTCGATACTTGGAAGATCATGCCGTTTTGCAGTCTCAGTAACCTTGGTTCGTAATTTCTCCAAGTAGGGCTATGCGTTCCAGTTGGCAATTTTCCAAATTGCCAACGACTTTTTTCCCCAATTCCTAACCTGGCCATCCAAGAGGTCAATTGCGTCTGAGATTTTGGCCCTCGTGAATCTCGATCCTCAGCGTCATGTCCGTTAAAACGGGAGCATCTCATGCGAATATCATTGAGGTCAATACCCCTCTGCAATTCGATCCACATAGAGGTCACCATTCACACTTAGCCTTAGAGCGACAAGAAGGGGAAAAAATGAATAACTGACGTAATCAGTATCAATAAAAAAAAATATATAATATAATGAATATGAATGTCGAATAAGTTTTCATGGCCAGGTTTTTGGTGTCTAAGTTTGGGACTGTCCATAGATTTGATTCAATCCAAATCGATCAGCCTCGACACTCGACACTCGTGACATCCGTACCAAAGCCAAGCACTGATTTTTTCCCCGAGCCTGCGAGACAAAAGTCGTCGTCATGTCCAGGACTAAGGCCTGCGATGGGGGATGCTGGAAAACTTATAGCTATATTAGCTATTTAAAATTAAAAAAAACGGCTGCGACTCCAAATGCGAGGAACCTCGCGTTTTTTTAAACGCTATGCACTGGGCTTTAAAAAAAAAAAAGATCTTTTTTTGATGCATCCAGCTTCGCTGGTGCAAGCTACTCAGCCACTTTGGGCTGAAGTGATGGCACTTGGGACATTTTTGGGACGGCCCAATTTGAGGGGGAGGTTTCGAACCTCCCTCACTCATGGTCGAAGGTATGGCACGAATCTCAATTTTGAGAAGGCCATGTTTTTTTTTGACATTTTTTACACCCCTGAAAATTAACATGGAACCCAAAAATGAAGGTTTGGAAGATGATTATCCTTTTCAAACAGGTGATGTTCAGGTTCCACGTTAATTTTCCAGGGTGTACAACTGACTGCGTTGAATGAACAACTTCTCCAAAGTGGTATCCAACCAGGAGCTGTGTAGAACCTGCCAGGTAGGTAAAAAAAACCCAAACTCATGGTATCGGGGTACATCTCCCTTTTTCCATGATGGGAAGTCAGTATGGATTTGTTGGAGTTTCAGAACACTTGCAAAAAGTGGCTGAAGAAAAAGCTTCCTACAGTTCCAAAACCCAACTGTAGATCTACCCTCCCTGAAACTAACAATAGCACCTGGAAATAGGCCTTCCCAAGAGGAAATGACATCTTCCAACCATCCATTTTCAGGGGCTATCTTAGTTTCAGGGAGTATAGTTCATCCAGTGACCTAGTTCTTGTGCTGGAAACATATCTCCCAAAGGTCTTGAGGTCGCAGCTCCCACCGCCGGGTTTTCACATGTCGACTTTGTCTCGCTGTTCCACGAGCTGCGCTTTTCCGTGACGTGGCTATACAAGCTGGCTCCCTGACAGCTGCTCAGTGCCAGTGTATCTGTCTGGGACAGAACAGGCGCCCCGGCAGCTGTGGTTTCCCAGCTGCAAAAATGAGAGATGATATGGAGTCCAATTGGAGTCCAAAAGCAACAAGAATTTTCCGAATGCTTCTTCCATCTGCTTCAAGTTCTCATTCTATTCATTCTTCCTCTTGCGCTTTGTCTTCCCGGCGGTTTTTGTTTTTCCATTGGACTCAAGTGGGAAACTGACATGGCAGCCTCGGCCTTCACTGGCCTTGACGCATCAACAGAGACCGTTTCTTTTGTTGCTTTTGCATCTCAGTCTCCTCGTCACCATTTGGTTTCCACAAACCACGATACAAGACTTCCACCTTGGCGAATGATGGAGTTTTCTCGTGTTTTTCTCTCTTGTGAGGCCATTTCAGTCATTATTTCTCCATGTTTACTTCAATCATGATTCAGTCCCAACGCAATGTAAGCGTAAAATCATGGGTTGAAAATGCTTGGTCTCCAAACATTGATCGTTTATCTTCGTTTTTGAGTTCAGAGGTTCCAGTAGGGTTAGAATACAATGATCCACAAACAAACATCCAACAAAAACTGAGACTTGGAGGCTTCCAACTGGAAGGCAGCAGACACTGGCGTCATGAACTTTCTTCCATCCATGGAAACGGCCCCGTTGACTCAAAGTGCCCAAGGCATTGGGGAAGGCGTGGTGCACATCGTGGAACCTGTCAATGACCGTTCGAATCTCAGCTGTATATGGCATATGTCCAGGGTTAAAAGGGCCCACAAAAAACCATTGTTTTCATAATAAGATGAAGGGCTTGGTTCTTTCACCCTAAAAAACCCTGGAGCGACATTATGCAGCTAAGACCTCTCAAGATCTTTGGTGTGATCTGGTGCTGTGGCTGAGTGTCGTACAGCATTTCGTTCCAACGATGTTTTCCCCCCACGGCCAAGGCCATCAAGTTGTGCAAGATGGGTCTGTTACGACCAGGATCGCTGGCCAAAAACTTGTTCCATGGCCTTGTTGATCGAAGTTTTGGGGTTTGGAAAGGATCCTATCATCTTTAATGCTTTTTGGGTCAAGATTTCAAGATACAAAAAAAACAAACCTGCGCGAAATTTCAGGATTCAAAAAAAAAAACATCCAAAATTGATCTTCAACTTTTGACCAAAAGCCAAGTGACAAGCTGTGTGTGAAATTCGTGATGAACATCCAGGCCAATGAAAAACCGACCCGTGCAGCACAGGTGACTGGAAGTACAAACTTCCAACCTTCACTGAAAGGTCGTCCCAATGGCCAAGTACCCAACAGCCAAACACAAAGCCAGAGCGACCAAACAACGCAATTGTGTTTCACCCGTCGAGGGAACCATTTGGACCAGAACTCCTTGTTGCACTTACCTGGGATGCTTGAAAAAATGGTTTTTGATTGATGGCTTCCAAAAAAGATGAGCCATTGTTGGATGGCTGTGTTCTCAGCAGGAATATTGGGAGCATAAACTTCAAGAATATTCATGTTCATAATGTTCAGCACCGAAGAGAGAGAGAGAGAGAGAGAGAAATGTAAAGATATAGGTACAGATATAGTATACATTAATACATTTATACATCATATTCATATTACATGTACATACACTAATTTTTTATCACAAATGATCGAAGTCAATCAAACGTGCCCAAGTGCCGTTCTTGGTCCATGATCTGCAAAAAAATCTGTGATGACATGATGGTGTTTTGCACTTTCCTCCAGTTGAAGTTGAAATTGAAACATCAATCCTTCCCATGTTCCCTCCCTTCAGCACCTCCAGCACCCTCTTCAGGAAAACTCATCCACCATTCGATCGCGAATAACGCTCCAGTATCGTTCAATCCGAAAAAGTGAATGACTGGGATCCATGGTACCGTCAACAAGTACCTGGTCCGACGTCATCTGGCGGTTTTTGTTGGTCGTTGGTCGAACTGCCTGGAGATGTCTTCATAAAAGATTTTTCCAAAAACATTCGATAATTAGGTCATGTCACATGATGTCACCATGTCCATCACGTCCCTTGGCAGCCAAGAAACTTGTACCAATTTGGTCCCATTTCCCCTGCCCACTGTTGCAAAGCGTAGTGAAATTCTTCCGGATCCCAACCAAATTCACCCTGAATCAGCAAATCCACCGTGCTGGCGTGATGTCGAGCATGTTCCAGGACAAATTCCTGACAGATTGGTGAGGTCCTCTGGGTTGGCAGTTTTGGTGAGGTCCCTTTGCTTTTACAAATGGCCTTAAGAGGCAATACACATGATTGTTGAGAAGGCCTGGTTTATCAAGCACAAATCTGTTTTTAGGGCTACATGGTCAGGCTGCGTTCGACCTTTGTCCGTTGAACCAATGGTGAGGAAAAAAACATTAGAAGCACCATGCGTACGACACACCCTGGCCTCCCATGGAAGTGACATAAAATCCGAGAAGGGATGTGTCAAATACTTCTGGAATTCATAGGGTGGAAAGGTCACACCATGCATCACATCATGGTCAATGTAGATCCTCGGCACAGGACGGAGGACCGGATTGTTTCGAAAGCATCCGCGCTTGTTGTTTGCCGGCCAAAAAACTAGACCACACTCTGGCCCGAAAGAATGATAGCCCAACGTGGTGTGGTGTTATTGTGGTGGTGTGGTGTTATTGTGGT
>DF243546.1:0-38113 GCA_000507305.1 Breviolum minutum Mf 1.05b.01 | reverse complement strand
GGGGGTAGATCTTTAGTCAAAAGAGGATGGTTCAGTGAGCTTCTCAACAAAAGCCGCCATTGTTTCTGGAGGTTCAACCTCACTGGCTCACATGACTTGGGTGGGAATATCCACGATGAATGAAGACCTATTTCCTATTGAAAATGGGAGATTTTCCAATCTTAGTTTTCAGGGAGGGCGCCTTTTTTTCTTCTGATTTGCATGAATTTGAAGTACTTGGCACATCTCGAAAAATTAACAAAGTTTTGTGAAGTTATTCAAGTGGCTTATCTTTGCGATAAAAAGGAAACCAGCCAAACACCTTCTTGCATTTGCGTATCCTCGTTGAAAACACCATCTAGTATAGTGCCACTCGTTGCAAATGCTTTGGATGGATGCTCATTTCTACACAAACATGTTTGATATCACATTTATATACTGATTATATACTGTGTAAATCATTGTAAATCTAAATATATACATAGATATGTATTCGTATTCATATGCATACACTATCTACAGATGTTTTTGTATGCCCTTTGGGATGCTCACAAAGTGTTAAAACCAATCCTCGGGTGGATTTTTTGGGCCACAAAGCGTGCGTCTTTCGCACCAAGCCATTGCGATGCAAAGATCTTTTTTCATCCCAGTCGTCATCCCAAGTCTTTTGTTGAGGGGCCTGAGGTCTCAATATGTTTCAGCTTTTTGTTCTGGGTTGGGTTTCCAAGATGTTGGAAATACGGCTAAACATCATAGTTTACATCATGTAAACTGCAGAAACTCATATGTTTTTTGAGTACTAAAGTTAGTATAGAATTATTGGAATGCCCGTTTGTTGGCATACTTTCGAAAGGACTTGGAATCATGTGTATGTGTGTTTTGACAGTCATCGCAGACAAATACCTGCTCCAAAGATGCAAAGATGGGGGCACGAGATCCCCACAACTCATAGTGGTTGCTGGACATGTTTGAAGCCATCAAAGCAACATGTTTCAGCAGGTTTTTGGAACACAGCAAAAGAGATTTGGTTGAACTTTAATAACATGTCATCTACCTGACAATTACCACAGCGTATCCTACACAGCAACCATGGATTTTGAACAACCACAAAAAAAAACGCAAATGACTTTGCCGGCCAAGTCTTTGCAAAGTCAGCGGTGGAAAAGCTTCAAGGGATATCAAAATAGATGCGAGGAAAAGCCATGGGTGGCCCTCAAAAACTTTATCTTAAGTTGTTTCAGGTTTTTTGGTAGCCATCCTCCCATAATCATGGTTCAGTGAAAATGGGTGTATCTCCAATATTCGTTTCATTTGATTTAGGGTTCGAAATCGAAGTTGGAAACCTCTTCAAGACAATCCACTGTGTCAAGCATTTCATGGCTCCAATGTGTGGTAGGAATTTAGAAAAAAAGATGGTGGACATGCTTTGTGTATTCTCGCCAGGATCCATGCAGAAGGATTTTCAATTTGGGAGCGCCTTGTTTTTGGCGAGTTATTTTCAAACTAGATACACTCAAATGGGAAGATTTTTTGTAAAAGTGGTTTCTTTGCAAAAGAGGTAGACTAGGTGGTGGTTTCTTTTTTTTTCAATTATGACCCCTACCTGGGGAAATGATTCCCATTTTGACTAATATTTTTCAGATGGGTTGAAACCACCAACTAGATCTGTTTGTAATGTTTGATTTACAGTTCAATGCAGGGTACACTATTTCTTTCACTACATCTCGTTTCCTTGTAAGTCTACCTCTCGGAGAGATCCAGTCGATATCTCCTTTGTTACCCAGGCGGCATGGGCGTGGGTTTTGGAATCCTAGAATTTGCCAATGACTCAATCCAAATGACATGAATATGTAGATGTTGATCTTATGTAAAACAGTTTGATGTTGTTTGATTGTGAGAGTTGGGGGCAACAAAATAATGAAAAGACCGAGCTTTTCCATGAAAAATACACGGTATTTTTGCTAATTCGGTAGGCTGGTTTGCCTCCGCAAAGCCCCACGGCTGCAGATGTTACTGTATTAGCTACACCCTGGAAAATTAACATTGAACCTAAAATAACCCAAGTGCAAAGGAAAGTCATCTTCCAAACCTCCATTTTTAGGATCCATTTTATTTTTTCAGGGTGTACCATATTTGCAAGTTTGTAGACACGATATGCACCTTTTAATTGTTTGTGCTTCGTATCCGGTGGCTGTGGGTAGTGAGAACGCAGACATATTCTCTTGCGACCATGAGCCGTTCGCAAAAGCGACGTGGCAATAAATGCTCAAAGTGGAATGTCTTGTTGCAATCAATAAAATCAACCAACCGTATGGAGGATGTAAGGGTTGCTAGAAGTTCTTAATGCACCAAGTAGCAGCAGGTTTCTCAACAAATGTCAGAATGGTAGGCAGACGTTTCCACTGGACAGCATGAGCGTGAAGACATGGTCTCCCCGAGACTTCATAGAAGTTGTATTCATAGAAGCAGGGCTGAGCTTCATCGTCGACTGTGGCTCTTTTGGAAATCACGATGTTTTCCAGGTAGTTTTATCGGTTCTCCAAGCCTTTTGTTTTGTTTTTTGCCAAGATCATCAGGTAAAAATTGGATGATCATTCAGGTTGGAACATGCCTTCATAATCTAGCTTTTAGTTTTCCAATATCTATCACTAAAGAGAGACAGATTTCATTCTCAAAAGCTAAGTCAGTTTGAATGATTTCAATGGCTCCTTGGTATGAGTCAAGTGAGCTCAAGCCCACTGCACGCGTAACAGAGACTTCAAGCTGAAGCTGTTCGAAGTCGTTGTGAGAATCTGATCCAAAAGCCAAGAAAAGAGCAATCCATAGCTGTTGCAACAGGGGAGCCTGAAAACAACAACCAATGCAGCATTTTCCCGGATTTGATACGTAGATAGATTACATGTATTTACATACAAAATCTACCAAACTTCTGAAGTTATAACTTGCAAGGCACCTTCTCCCAAAATATGAGCTTGAGTTAGATGTCTCCCTTTTCTTTCCAAAAATAATGTGGGCCACAACATCCATGTCCAGAAGGTGAAGTTAACCTTAAGTTAATCCTGCAAAACGCTGGGGCTAATGCCAATGGAAAACAAGCGTTTCCTAATACTTCCTGTAGAACCGAGGTGGAAAGCCTTTCAACCCTATGTGAGCAGTAATTAAGGGCCGCTGGTTATTTGCCATATATAGTGGATTATACTACCCAGTTATATTGAGATTACAAGAAGGCTTAAGCATCCCTACTAATCAACGCGGATTTCATGGAATTGTCATTTAAAGGTTTTGAACGCTGCTCATGTGTATTTGAACTTTGCATCAGGAAGATCAACTGCTCATTTTGCAGCAGTGCAAATGGCCATGATTCATCCAAGTAATGGTGAGGCAGTACTAAACATGAGACAGACTGTGTAGGTTCCCCATCCTAGAGTAGATATAATATCAATAGCATATGAAACAATCTCAAAAAATGGAAGTATCCACCCCCCCAAGGTATTTTTCAAAAAAAAGATGAAACAATATCTTACCGGGGGGGGGGGTCCATTGGTAAGGTCCCATTCAATTTTTGAAGGATCCAGGTTAGCAACAAATTTTTGTGGATGCATCCCATATCAGGTGAAGAGAATATTGGAGCAGAACTCATGGGATTCCACCAATGGCTGGATGATTTATTCCAGGCAACCGGGGCAACCGGCAGGGCGAAAGGGAAAAAAAACATGTGGTATACATGATGATGATGATGATGATGATGATGATGATGATGATGATGATGATGATGATGATGATGATGATGATGATGATGATGATGATGATGATGATGATTTGATTCGTTTTTTTTGTTTGTTCATTTTTGACCACGTTGTTTTTCTATGCGCAAAAATTCACTTGCTTTCATTTAATATATAGCCACCGTTTTTGACCAATCCAACGCTTAGGAGCACAAAGTATTTGTCATCTCTTGAGATGATACAAATGAAATCGCATCTCTGGAGTCGAGGAAATCAAATAGAATTTGTTGGGTACGGAAGGTCGCTTTTTTCACCGATTTTCTTTCACTGCGACACGATTCAATGATCATCCCATAGCATCCGAACAATTGTTGTTGAATTCACCCGTGCACAACAAAAAGCATGAAAAGGCCACCTTTGTACAAGGTGGGCCCATACCAGTTATAAAATGGGGGTGAACTAGCCCCTATAGGTAACTGGGGTTATAACCCTACTTAAAGGGGGTCCCATAGCCTCATTTATACCCTGGTGATGGGGACCACCTTTTTGCTTAGTGATTAGTCGACTGCGACCATCCAGGCTACTACATCCATATGCCACAGGATTCATGTATGGCATATTTCATCATATTTCCCTACATTCAGTTGTTTTTTTTGGTAAATGGAAGTAAATGTGCCATACATTGATCCTGAGAGTATGAAAAATTGTATATGTATACACATCCAATTACTCTAAGTTGCTTCCTTTTGTCATATGTCCTTTTCTCAGGATAGTGTTAAGTATGCTTAAGTGATATTAATATGTGTTTACTTACAATATATTTACATCATATCTAATATGATTTATTCTCAAGGGTCACCAACCATTACTTACCCTCCTGGGAACTAACATATCCCCTCTCAAGATAATTTTGAAGATGATTATCCTTTTCACAAGGTGGGATATGTTAGTTTCCTGGACAGTATTTACATCATATCTAATATGATTCCAATCGAAAATTGTGAACGGTCACCAACCATAACTTATCCCAACAACTAATATTGACTAGCTAAAAAATCACCTAGTCTTCAACACTAAAATGACATGTTCATTCATAATTGTTTTTCCCATCAAGTCATGTTAGTTTTTGGGGGGTGTACTTGGAGGATCATCCCACTTAGTAAGTAGTTAGCAGCACCCATTTATAAGCCATGGAGTTCGGCCATTTAGAAGGGGTCCCACAACCCGATCCTTAGGGCACAAAAAGGATCACCATGGTGCTCCTTAACCACTTACCCTCTGGTGAACTAACATGGCAATTTGAAATCCCCCCATTTTTAAATAGGAGATACATCCTCACGTGCGGTCCATTTTCTCTTACCATGTTTTATTAACCACTTAGGTAACTGGGATGATCCCTCCAAGTAGCCACCCCTTCCAAGGATCAACGCCGCGACGGGCGGTTGAATATCCTTCTTCGCTTTCGCGATTCGCGGCTGGAGGCTGGTTGGGCTGGGGGTAGTGATGAGTTGAGCCTGGTTGATGGGGGTGAATCAACTAAATAGTTCTGTATATATTATACATGTATATATTTATATAAAGATTATATTTATCAAGTTTGGATGTGTACATGTGTATATATATATATATTTATGTGGGATGTATAACTTAGACATTGGAAGATTTACAAAGACTTCCTATTATCCAACCAGCAACTTAAACCAAGTCTTTGCTATCTTGGGTTTTATTCAAAGTTGACTAAGAAAACAGCAGCAGCAAAAGTAAACCCTCAGGCCGGGACCTAAATGCGTTCATTTCTTCAATCATTTGCTTATCTTGCGTTTGGTTGTGCGTTTTGAAATCGCCCTGGCCCTTGTACTTATTGTTGTTTCCTACTTGATATCCCCAATAATGCCAGCGATGACATGAACACAGTGAGTTCCTGTGGTCAAAAGCAAGCGTTGGATTAAAGCAAGACAGACGGAGTATATACTGTATATAAATCTCCTAGATGCTTGAGTGAACTCAAACATGTAGTAGCCACCACCATCCTGGAATCTAGGATTTTCCTCATTTCTAGTTGCTGGTTTCAATGATTTATCATGTTCAGCCCTATTTGTGGAAAATCACCACCTAGATTTTTGTTGTTTCATTCCGATCCCAGTAGCGATTCGTTCAACACTTCACAGACATTGAAAAGATCAGAACAAACATCGGAAAAAAAAACGAAAAATTTCCACGAGAGCTGATTTTTCGTGCAATTTTCCCATCCGAAAAAGGAACATTCTCAAAGGCCCCTAAAATCCACCCCGAAGACATTTAGATCGCTCACGTCGGGTGATTGGCTTCAGTGTAGAAGAAACGGAATAAAACAACTCTGAAAGTTGTTGGAGTTTTAAGCGATTTTTGCGCATCCTCCAATTTCTTCAGAGATTTTTGAGCTTGATTTATATGTTTACTTCTTCATATAGCATGTTCAAGCATACATATGTCTATATATGCAACCGAGCCTTGGAGAGGGGTTTTCTACCAACCCCCTGCCACGGTGAGGCTGCCTATGTTTCGCACTATGTGCGAGGGACTCTACGTCAAGCACAAGTGTTGGCATTGCCAGTGGCAAGTCTCTAGGCCAGTTGAGTTTGATTTAGGTCTTCCTGGATATCTAGGTCTAGGTGGTTGAAAACAATATGTTTCCATTTTTTTTTGTTTTCACCCCGGGAATTGTGGGGAAATGATCCAATTTGACGAGCATATTTTTCAAACGGGTGGCTCAACCACCAACTATAGAACATTTTCCATGGTTCTAAGACTAAGAAATCTCCAACAGGACCGTTCCTGAACGGACACCGAAAACACCTGAGTATCTAATAGCTCGATCGCAACTTAGGGGTCCGTTGGTAGGATCCCATTCAATTTTTTTGTTGGAATGGTGGTTCTTTTTTGGAAAAAAAACACCCTGCAATTATTATATGACCATCTATATACCGACAATATACTAGGAATTTGCCATGGTGGTTACCATTAAAACGTTTACCATTTATAAATATTTTATATCAATCTATATGACAGAAGCACCTGTACTCACTAAAGTTGGAGGACCCACTATCACTTGGTGTTTCACGTTCTCGGATATCCTAAGAAAAGTATCAATCAAGGATATCCGAAAGGTGTTTTTACAAAATAGGGTGCCATACCTATCCGTTTGCCAACAACTAAAACTGTTGAGGTTATTCGATGTGGGCACTCTTGACTGAAAAATTCCGTTGGGAACCGCTAGGGAGCCCAGGAAAAAAACATGCAAAAACGTGGATGGGTAGATGGGATGCAGAGATGCTGAGTTTAGAGAAGGTTGAAAATACTTAGTTCGTTTTAGGTCATCAAAACTTTATTTGGAAAAAGAACACCAGCAAACTTGAGAATTTGGTGTGAAGATGTCTTTTGTAATGCATCGTGGTTTGAGAGGTACACATGATGCCAAATGATGCATTTATTATATGAATGTGCTATGAGCTATGATTATATATATACATACCAGATCTGGGAGCATTGTCTTGCTGATTCGGAACTGCGCACTTGTTAGCGCAGACAATCTTTGTTTTTTTGTTTCTGTAGAAGTGTTGTAGATGCCACAAAGTATACAGCCGTTTGGAAGTATAAGTAGGGGAATTGGTGATTTTATGTTGTTTTCTGTGCTCAAAACGAAAAATCAGCAACGAAACCTGTTTTTTAACGAGTATCCCCCTACAACTGCGTGTGGATCTGCCGCACCAAACAGCGGTTATTTCAACTGCAATAGGACCTTTACACACATTTTCAACCCCAGGCTGGAACTTCAAGCAAAAATGATGATACTTTTATTCCAAGTTTGACATTTGTTCCTTTTAAGGCCTTCATGTTTTCATTGATGGTTTCATCAGTGGATTGTAACTTCAGTGGTTCATGTTGTTAGATTTCACTGAAGTAGTAGTTGGCCTAGGCTGTTGCTCCTTGCTTTTATGGAACTCCTGCCATCCTCATGTCCGCCGAAAAGGTCGCTAATCCACTGGAACACCGATATACAAGTGGTTGGGGGATACCCAGCAACAAACGAAAATTGACAGAAGCGCGTGGAGTTAGCATTAGATGGTGCCAGAAAGAACACCTACATGGTCCACTTGGGTTATGATGATTCCAGTTGGCTATAAGACAACCAAGCTTGGGAGAGAGCATCTATTTTTGCGGGGTGTTGTAGTTGGAGACCCACCATCACCATAAATTGCATGTATATATATAAGGGGAATTGAATAGTGCAAGGGAAGTGGTACATTTCGATTTCAAGCCAGATACCCCAAGCTTAAAATCAATGGTAATTGTCACCAAAGCGGTTGATTGCCATGAAGAGTTCCCCTATCAATCAAACCATTTGACGCATCAAAATATTGAACAATCTACTTTCCAAATGAAGTAGATTAAAGATGCCTTGATTATGTATCTATCATTTCATATTGCCCACTCTTGCTGTGAAAGGAGATGCCTTTTGATATCATTTTGCTTGTTGCTAACAGATCCTTCTTTGGTGTCCGGGAATTGACAAGTGGCTTGAATTTGCTTACATAAATGTGGTAAACAGGGCTCTATCATTGCAGTCTATAGGCAAACTATAACAAGCTTACCACACCTCTAAGGCGAGTAGTTTTTTTCAAGATGTCCAAGCAATTTGGACACCCAAAACCATGTCACAATGTGCAAAGATGCCTTTTCGGATGACTGGCAAAACAGCTGGCACAACGAATTACCTTGATATTGGGTGCACTGGTAATGAGATACTTATATATGACCCTCCATTACTTATGTTGATATTGTTCGGGAACCTTCTTGTATTGCCTCTTGCATATCCAGCCCAGCAACAACTGTATGTGAATGAGTCTCAGACACCGTTGAATCCCGCAGCAGAGGACAATGCTTTCCAATCCCACCTCAATTGGTGCACAGTCCCTGGCCCAAACTGATAGCCAAAGGTCAAACAAAGCAATCCAAGTGACAAACAACAAACATAATTTGAAACAGAACCAACAGTTATTTCCTTCTTAAAAGCAACTCATTAGTAGTAATCATCAGATTTTTTTGTTGACCTTGCTAACACAAAAAACCACCCTCCCAACAAAAAAACACATGGGTGTTTTTCAAGCATCTCATCTCCATGGGGTCCAGTTCTCAGTTGAAACCTGCAGGTGAACAACCTGGCATGGTTGACTATCTTCTTCGGGTCCTTACTGATGTTCGGAGTCAATCGCCTCAGTGTGGAGAATTACCTATACTCTTCCAGTCATACCTCCTGAGATTTTTCATGTTTGGATGGTATGTTTTTTTTGGGGGTCCAGTCATACCGAACCTCAGGAGGAGGTGGCCCTTGGATGTCTAGGGTTTTTTGGGAGCATGGGTGGATTGATGGATTTTTTGTTGTTGAAATGGACATTTTGGAAGGAAAGTGGTACTCTTCCTCCCATCATGGTTCAGTGGAACATGGGTATATCTCCTATTTATTAGTTTGTGCAATTAGGGCAAGTTGCCACTGAACCATGATTGTGGGAGAAAGGGGTGTTGAATCGATGAGTTTTTGGAACACAAGTTGGTGTGTTAAGAGTTACACTTCGGTAATCTAACATAGCAATGGATTTTTCCCTTTTCCAATAGGAAACTCATTTACAAACGGTGCATTTTCCATGGCTATGTTAGATTACCGGAGGGTAAGTGTTGTGAGTTTGGGAGTTTCTGTTGTGTTTATCCAATGTGTGACAACTTGAAACAGCTGTGTCATTGGTCCGAGTTTAAGGCCCCCATGACAACTTTAAGAAGTGTCTAAAGGATGTAAAACTTACAATTGCGGATCCGCCAGAATCTACAGGAAATGATTGTACAGCAAATCAATCCACAAAAATCTGCCATTTTGATTGGATTTTTGTTGGGACAAGGGCTTCTGTTTGTGACACATGCTCAGCTTAGATTGTTCCTTTTTGAATGATTCTTTTTCTCAAATGTTTTCTTGTAAAAATCATTCTGAAGTTTGATGATGACCTTATTTGTACAAAAAAGATAATTCTGATGACACAAAATCACAAAAAAACTAGGTGGTGAAACTTCAAATATTCTTTATGTTCACCTCGATCCCTGGGGTTTCATGATCCAATTTGACGAGCATTTTTCAAATGGGTGGCGAAAAAACCACCAACTAGCAAATCACTCAGAGAAATGGCGCTTTCTTAACCACACACACAAAACCCCAGGCCATTGCAGCGTGGCTCTGGCGACGGAGGAAGCAGGCTCCGAATCCTGATTCGAATCGTAGTTAGAAACTAAGAAAATGGTCATCGTTGGGTCATCCTCTTTTTTTGAGCTGCCTTTCTCCTTTCGAATTTTTCAGTTGACATAATTTTCCAAAATATCTGGAAACAAAGTCCGAGGTAAGAGTAGGTATCTTCACGATTATGGACTTCCTGTTGTTATTCTATAACTTATAACATCCCACATGGGTGACCCGAATTTCCATGGACAGACGTCGGAGGATTTCCATGACCTAAAGTCACCCTGGATGTTTTTTTTTGCAGCAAATTGTGAAATGGTCGGCATTCTTGTAAGGTGGTGTAACTATTATATAAAATCATATAAACAAAGGTATCATGGACTAACTAGCTCTATGAGATTTTTGAGTGGGATGGAAGGATGATGATTGATTAGTTTTGATGAGTTGCTTTCTATGGTTCAAATGCGGTGAACATCCTTTTGGAAGTCATTTTTGTGAGGCTTGTTCCATCAGATGTTTCGTCCAACCCCATGGTCGTTACCTGTCCAGCGAGCAATGGAAGTAAGAAGCTGACTCGTTTCAGTCCTAGAAGTGTTGGGATTACCAATACCCATAGGATCCATCTATGGTATGTATATTTACCTTACATTTGGTTGATTTTTATGGTAAATTAGTAGGTAAATATACAATTCGTCCCATGCATCCGTCATGGGAAAAATGTTTCAGCAACATCCCAACTTCCCATCGCCAGGTGTTGCAGCTTCAAGCCGGGCACATGACACCAGGTGGGTAATCTCAAGGGGTACCTACCACCTTGAAAGTGGCTAAAACGGCGTTTACATGGTGCGTTTTTTTGTTGTTTTTGTGGTAGAAGTATATGGTATGTGAATGTTGATGTATGATATGGATATATATCATACTACTGTATATTATAGATGTAAGTCGGACACTATCAATATAATATAATATAATATAATATGATTATGATATAATATAATATATAAATACATTGTACTTACACAGGTTGTAGACATATGTACATTTACATATACATACATTTGGTTGCTTTTTATGGTAAATGTAGGTAAATATACCATACATGGATCCTATGGGTGTTTCTTTTTGCTCTCATGACATTTCTGGCTTTTATTGTACATCATGTTCAAACGGTGCTCAGCAGAGCAAGCTCTTCGCAAGGAATACGATTCCAATTCTTTGCTTTGGAACTTGATCGGAGCATCCAATTTTTGTATGACTCACGTGCTGAATATGGAATATTATTTGTTGGGGGTATCCCCCCACCCACTTCTTGTTAGTGAAATACTCATCTGTTCATTTTTTTACCCCCAAAAAAAATGTATCTTGAATGACTTCCTTATGGGTAAGGCAAGGGTTATGGGGGTTGATGGGGCTGAGAACCACAACTTGTAGTTCGTAAATACCCGGATGAGTCGCGACACAACCAAACCCCGACCCCGACCAAGGTGGAAAACAGGCAAGTTTGCCGCCGCGGGGTGGTAGATCGATTGGTGGATCCGGCATTGGGGACAAAAAAACAGCATGTGAGCAATGAAAAAAGGGTCCCTGGTTGTTTAGGGTATTTAAATAGGGGATTATACTACCCAGTTATTACATGTCTTGTTGACACGGTTTTGTTGGGTTTTGTGGGATATGCAAATCTGAAATCTGGAACCATTCTTCGACAAAGATAGTTTCATCCTTTAAAGTTCAATGGGATCCCACCTTTGGGTGTGAAGATGTTTTTTTGATACGTGAATTATATGACACCATATTTTGAAAGATGCATGACGTCTCATCTCACACAAAACGCTGAACACAAGAATTTTTGTGGGATTTTGGAAAGATCAAATTGATTTACATCCACTTCAACCAGTTTTACATCTCACAGATGCCTTAAGGGGACACCACTGTTGAACACCAATTTTTTCCGAGTCTTTTAAGGTGATGGTTGTTGCAGCTTCTACATCCAACAGCTTCTATAAATGGGGTTATAATCCCTAGAAGTAGGGTGAAATAACCCCAGTTACCCTTTCTTTTCGGCCATTTATAGGGGCCCCATAAGCCCCATTCATAACTGTGTTTGTTGGAGGCCCAGATTCGCAGGTCATGTGAAGAATTGTTTCTGGTGGCCTTACTGTAAGTATCCAAGTTTGGGACACCTCAAGCTCGCGAGCTTCACCAAGGAGTTGCCTAAGTGAAATCTTTGTGAAATCTTTGCCTGAAAATACACTCCCTTCATGTCGGAAGGGCTGAACATAATGGAAATATACCGTAAAATTGCTGTTTGTTCCATGGATGGTCAAACATCCGGTATACCCCTGAAATCTAACATGGATACCCAAAATAGCCCTATTTGAGAGGAGATAACTTTTACCAAACCTGTGACTTTTGGTATCTATATGTTACATTTCCGGGGTGAATTCCAACCACATGAGCAATGAAATAAACTACCGTGGTTGTTTAGGGTATTTTGGTGGATTCTACTACCCCCATTATTTGAAAATTATAATGAGCCGTTACAAGGATCCCCAGAAAAAACAACCAGGATTCTTTCCCACAGGATCCATGTGACTGGAATATTTACCTACATGAAAACCACAGAAATCAACCTTTTTCATGTAGGCAAAATATACCAGTCCCATGAATCCTATGGGAATGGAACGTCTCCGGCCGTTTTTGTTTTTTCGGTGGCTCACATGAGTTTTTTGTGCATAAAGTTCAGCTTGACACCAGGGCCATGGCTATGCCAATGAAGCTATTAAGGTGCCGATGCGGTGAGTTTTTACAACGGCTCGTTGAAACATGTGGGAAACCAATTGATTAATAATTGTGAATGTAAGGACTATGATGGATCATGTATATAATGTCATTTTACTAACCTGAGATTCATGAATACCTAGATGAATTTTAGATGTATGATTTTGGATTTCTGGATAAAGATTCTGTCACAATTTGCTATTAGCATTGCCGAAGGCCATTTTGTGTTTTGAAGCGTTGATACGGTTGATGCAAGAAATCCTGCACCAGTTGATATGTAGTTTATCCCATTATTTATGTACAAGGTTTTATACATCCCAGTTGGTGCAGGATGTCTTCCATCAACAGTATCGGATATTTTGCAATCTCTTCCAAGGCGGTTCTTTTCAAATCTGCCAATCGCTGTTGAGTCCTGTCAAGGCGGAAGCAGACTTCGATCGAGAGGCGAGTGTTTTTGTTGAACTATTGAAGGTAGGAAGCTAGCAGATAGAATCTGGGTGGTGGTTTCAAATATTTTTTATTTTCACCCCTATTTGGGGAAGATTCCCATTTTGACTAATATTTTTCAGATGGGTTGAAACCACCAACTAGACACTGGATGAAGAAGACAATGGATGCATAGCTTGAAATATTTTAAAACAAATTGTCTCTAATCTTGTATTTTGTGAGTAATACAGGTGGTGGATGGTGATTTGATACCAGAATCCCTCCCCCGAAATGAATCGATTTGCGAATTTGAATGGATAGTACGAATGAATACAAATCATTATATGCCACAAATATATATAGACGATATTGCGATTCTGTATAGAATACATGTATTATATGTAAATATTATATATGTATTTATTTGTTGCCATTGTTTCTGATAGTACCACAACTTATAACAATGACAAGACAAGACCCTGCAAAAAGTGCCAGTGAGTTGCAAGCGAGTTCCTCCACAAGTACCAGGTTCATTAGGTCCAGGTATGTGCTGTTGTTTTGTTTTGTTTTGTTTTCGGTAGATTTACTGTGAGTGATGTGGTGACACTTCATTTTTGTAACCTCTCTATATTCAAAATATGATGTCAGATGGGTCGAAACCATCTCAGTACATTACCCCTCCCTAGAACTCAGCGCTTCCCCTGCCCCACACCCCAAAAAGAAAACATGATGTCTCTTTCAGAGATGACAAACCAACGAAAACTCCTTGGATTTCAGGTTTCAGTTCCTGTCTTGTGGGTTTTTGTACATCGGTAAAAATTCCCCAACCATCCGATTTTGACCACGCCAAGAGACAGGCAGTTCTCGCCGAGCATGTTCTGTGCCTCTGGGCTGTGGCGTGGAATCTCGGTAGTGTTGGGAAGGATGTATCCATGTTGATGAGTTGAGATGAAGGATTACAGTTACACTCATGAAGGGGTGAATTCATATATAAATCTATAATAAATATATGCATCATATCACGATCATGAATCATGAAATCATGAACAATAGTAAATCATGATGATATATTATGATAATGATCATTTTGATGGTGTGTTGACCTTCTAACAAAGATTGAATTTGAATTGACACTTTAGGGATAGAAACAACATCAATCAACGGTACATCTCAACTACTCTGAGAGATTCATGTCAAAGCGTTCCAAATCGAAGCCTCTCTTTTTGTGCATTTATTACTATTATCGCTACTTCCTGGGAGAATCTTAAAACCTGTTGACCTCAACATGACCCTACTGATTCATCCACCACGGGTTGTTTAATGAAAAAAAAGGTCACGCCTTGGTTGTGTTGTTTCTTCGCAAATCGGAGGCGTGAAGATGCTGAATTTGTGTTGGGTGTCGGGAAGTGTGCGCGATGAGTTGTTTGAGTTGGGGAGGCTTCCAGAAGATGATGAAAAAGGTGATTCTGTTGGAATCAGTTGAGTTTAATAGGAAACACCAATTGGCTTTGAAATGATATGTTGTACTGTGGGTGTGTTTCAAACATGTTGGGGCCGTGCAATTCCATGGGTTTCTAGTTGTCCAAAGTGAAATTACGGTACGGGTGTTGTGGATTTTGAATGTCCCAAATTTTGAGAGATCCTCATGGTCCTTCCATTTGTGCATATACGATTTCAAATTGGACCTGCAATCATGAACTCTATCAGAGTGTTCTTTTTGATTTGGTTGTTGAACAGATTCTGGGGAACTAAATGAATCGATCTTAACAAGCCCCTTGGCCCTTAGCGGCCTTAGCATTAAAAGAAAATAAACAAAACTCAGGTTAGCAAACTTTATCATGTTCACTGGGTTTTTATGCGTTAAAGCTCCTTAAAGCTTAGCTGGGAGGCGGTTAGCAGCCTTGTGGGGTGTCAGTGCTCTGGACGTGTTTCCAACTGCCCGGGCACCGAAAAAAATGGCAATGCCACGAACTGAGCTTTAGTAAGTTGCAGGTTAGTGGTTTTGGGGTGGTTTTATGCTGTTTTGAGAATCAGTTGTGGTAGGGTGAATTGCCAGTTGTTTTTTTCTTTACTTTTCCAAAGGAAGAAAAGAATCATGTGTAAGTTAAATTTGAAAATTGAGTTCTAATTTTGATTCTAGTTGAAATTCAAGTTTTGTTTGGAATAAAATTTGATTCTTACTTATAGAGGTCTACACTTCCCAGGTGGAACATGTGCGTCGGCCCGAAACAAAGATTCGGGGCTTTCGTGGTTGGATCACTGCTGATGATGGAAGATGCTGGGTGCATTTGTTGGTTGATTCGGATTTAGCTATACCATACGTGTGTTCAACGAACAAATTAAGGAAAAATATGTTGGGGTGATAGAAGATGTAAACAGGGAAGATCTTACAGATTAAGGGGGATCTGGGCTCCATTTCATTACAAATACTTCACCAGCTGGGCCATCCAAAAAAATTCATTAATTGAAGGTACATAACTCATCAAAAATTCATTCGAGTCCCCATTGCCGGACCTGCAGGTTCACCGGCAGGGGGTTTGGACCACTGGGTCTGCGAGCTGAGAAGCTTTTGATGAGGTCAGTTCAGACTACGATCTGATTCTCACTATGCTGGGTACCTTGATGTTCTTCTCCATGAGGAGCGACATGGATCACCATGGAATACGACCTTGGAAGTCACCAAGAGAAAAGGTTTGAGTCGGTGAGTGGTGCCAGGGGTAGCTTACAGTATTGTAGTCATATCTAGAGCGTGCTATATGGCTATATGCATGTTCGAACATGTAGATGTACTGTGTAGGTCTTTGTGGATGAATATCTTACCCTCAGATGGTCTACAACACCAACAGAAAAAAAAGAAGCTACTGTATACATCCATTACCATGCAACTTCTCCGATAGTATACAATTTTCAGAATCCGTGTCCCATCTTGGTATATTCAAATACTGATTTTTTTTTGGTGAAATCCACCAGCTGGACAGTTGTGTTGGAGGACCAACCTCACGTTCTTGCACGCCTTGCCTGTAGCATTGTCCTGCCTACTGGCATATGGAACCAGTTTGCGAGCCTAGAATTTGTGACACGGATTGGTCAAGAAGGTTTGTGGTAGCTGGGTTACACTGAGAATCAAGTCCATGTTTTTGTTTTTAAGTGTTGGTGATTTCCTGTCTTGTCATCCATGAGTTTGGTATAGTCTGGTTTAGTGATGTTTCGTTGGATTCTGCTGGTGCGACCCTTAAGTGGAGTCAAAATCAAGATCCTGTTGAATATTTGATGAAGGTCGTAAGATGGGAACCAGTTGAATGATACATGATGTTTTATTGTTACTACCACACTAGTGGAAGGCAAACATACTGTTAATGGAAGACATCTTGCACTACCCAACATATATGAAACCCTGCAAATACGGGGATAAACTACCAACCTCAACTTGGTAAATGCCGGATTTCCGAAGCATCAAGAGTATTTTCAGGCCCCACATGTTTGTTTTGAAACACCCATCTTTGTTTCCCTGAGAATCTCGGGAGGAACTCCCTCCGTCTCAAGGTTCCATTGTGATGTCTGCTTCTGTTGGTCAGGCCATAACGGTGGAGCTAGAAGTTGGCGAAAATAACTCCGTTTATAGGGGTTATATCCCCAGTTACCCATTTATACGGCCATTTATAGGGTTTATACCACCACCATTTATCCCTTGTAGGGCACACCTTGTAGGATTCTCAGTTTCTGAGATTCTGATAGATTTTGCTTGGGTTTTTTAACACTGGTTTTGTCTTTGGTTGTTTCCTTGCTTTTGTTGGTTCTTTTTGTTTTTTTTGTGCTTGCGACAGGAGTCTTTCTGGAGAACTGGATAGTCCTCCGGTTTAGGTGAAATTAGAAAAGAAGTTCCTTTAAAAACTTCAACGCTGTGTCGTAGGTTTGATCTTTGAGTAGAGCATAGATTAATGTTGTAATTACAAAGCGATCCTGTCAAGGAAAGGTTCCGAAAAAACACACAAACAAAAAGCAAGTGATCCACTCAGAATTTTTCAGATTTTTCTCAAGATATGTTTGTTTAATGTGTTTCGCGTAAATTGAAGCAATTTGTTTCGTCCACTTTTTTTTGACCATTTTTGGTTGAAGTTGAGAAATCTTCCAACCACCAGGATCTAAAAAACATTTTGAGGCATTGGGATCCCTAACTGAAAAACCTTAATCTGCCACTATTGCTGGGAAGGGTATATCTAATAGTCTAACATACAATACTACCCGCCTACCAAACTGTTTTTTTCAAGGGATGCCCATACTAAATCGGCTTCAGGAAGGATTCAAACCACATGATCTGATACTGTGTTACTGTATATACCCTGTCTGTTGAACGATGTGTGAAGTTTGTTGCCGACTCCAGGATCCTGATGATGATTACACCTGGGGATGGACCGCAGCACCTTGGATAAATGTCGTGAAAAGTGAGGAGATTGGATTTGGGATAGGTTTGCCCCGAAGTTTAACATGACAGCGAGTTTTCCCCTGAAAGCCATCATGGATGGAAGGCCACGATCCTTTCCTTCCGAAATTGGGTATAAAACGGTAAAACGGACTTCAGGGGCGAACGTTGCGTTGTGTTGGGTGCCCGGGATTTAGGGACTTTCATTTATGATAGTTTGGGTAGTTTTTGCGTAGTTTGGGATAGGTTTTTAGATTGGGATCGGTTCTTGGGAGAGTTTAACAAAGACACGTTGCAAATATAGATGCTACATGATGCTACAAAGACTGTGGGGTGCAAAAGGTCGAAAACGTGTATAGTATATCTACACAGCATATCACATGAATGATATCTCCTTTAACTCTATATTCAAAGCTCAAAGTTCAAAAAGCTCCATAGTATCACACTCAACAAAAAGTGGTGTTTGAAGTTTGTTAGCCCGAAAGAATGTACGGTAGTATTTCAAAGAGATCTCTCCACCAAAGTAGGTGACTTGATGTTTGCTAGCCCATGGTCCCCTGATAGAGTCAAGGTTGCCAGGCTGCTGAAAGTCAGCCCAAAACTCATGTGGAGTTTTGTTGAGGGAACTTGTAGGGTCTGTAAAAAATAATATCTATTTGGAAGCAACCATATCCAATGATTAGATGTTTGCTCGGGAGATTATGACCAAGTGTGTTTGTACATTCTCACATTGTTTCCACTTCATGACTCAAAGTCCTACTCTATCTTGCGGTTTAAAAGGTATTGCTCATCGTACGGGGGCCCAAGTGGTGTGGTCAGAACAGGGCCATTTGGCAGCTTCAGGTGGTCGAAAAAATCCCTGTGTTGCTGTCGATGGTTCAGAAATCCGGCCTTTTACCAGTTGAGATTGGTAGTTTGTCTCACCTATATATAAACGGGTATTTTTGTTACATCCCCAATTATTGTTTGGGATTTCACCTATTTAACCCCCAGGCTGATTTGCCCATGTTGCTTGAATTAATGGCCAGCCTTTCGATGCTTTTTGTAAGATCTTCTCACAGTTTAGATAACAATCAGGTTGAAGATGGAACCTATGCGCAGCTGGCTGCAACCGATAACAGTAACAAGAGGATTCCCTTCTGTTTCAAGATTCCGGCAGTTTGGTAGATTTATTTTTTTGAATCCCTGACCCTGAAACATAGCAATTATAAAGTGAAACAACAGTTTGGTGACAAATTTCACAAGTTGAACAAGAAATTGAATTGCAGCATTCCATAACGAGAGGGAACATTAGCTTCTCCATGTTTGGTAGGGTTTTCAAACAGCACAAGGATGGTTTTGGAAAATGTCTTGAACCCTATTGACATTCATCCCGGGTAAAGGTCGTTTGTCGTATCGCTATTTCCCATTTATGTGCTGGTTGATTTACTCAACTAGAAATATATTGGATGATATGATATGAGTTGGCCTTTTTTCAATGATTTTGCCCACATACCCTGGGAAGATACCCCAAACTTCCCCAAACCCCACAAAGAAAGAAATTCCTTCATACACTGTTGGTGAAACATCCGGGGTATCTTCCAGAATTATGTGGGTGAGATCTCAGAATTTTGCAGTCTCGGATGTTTTTGTTGATTGGGGAGCTACTGATCTCCAACGACAAGATCCATTCGTTTTGAGATCTCTCACTCAACGGTCGAAATAGAAGATCTCTACTGCAACGCTGTGCGAATAACACGAAAACTCCCCCCTGTGTATTTTTTGTGTGGCACGTTTTGTTAATATTTTGTTCCCTTGGATTTTTGTGGTGTCACAAACATAGGCGGTTTTTCTGTTGCTTTTTCCAACTGCCAGGTATCTTCTGGACTGTGTTTATCTGGGCATCGCAATTTGGAGTGCGCCACAGAGCCGAAATTCTTGACAGCTTGACACCTTAAGAGGTCTTGTGGACCCGAAACGACAAGAAAATAGGGCTTTGTGTTGTTGGCAGTACGAGCTCATACCAAATCACTGAAATGAATGTAATAATATAGTAATATGTGTATATATATACATGTATATTTATATTATTTATATTTATGTATTTATATTTATATATATATACACAGACACATACAATCTGTTGTTGCTGTACCTCAGACATGAAGATCGATTTTCCTTTCAACTTTTAGTTTCTGGAATGAACTTGATTTCCTCAACATACCAACGAAAGTGTTTGGATCACTGTGATTTATCCTCACTTTTGGAAGTGGCCAAAAGTAAAGCACAAGGCAACAACTTGCCATGTTTTCTTAACGCTGCCTACAAAATTGCTGGGTTGGTGATGTAAAAAAACCTACATAGTTGGCTAATGCATGAAAATTGGTTTCTTGATCTATGTTGATGTCTTTTTTGTGATTGAACTCATGAGGCAGATTTTAGCTCACGAAAGAGATCAAGGTAAAAATTGTGGTTGTTCGATCTTCCTGGTGGATGTTCTCCTAGTGTTTACCGTTCCCAGCATACACTTAACACTCACACTACAGTTGCCATTGAAGTCATGATTGAAGTGATTATGAGATCACTATCTTTTGATCTCTGAAAAAAGAATGGAATCTCCTACTCTTACTTGTGAACATCAACATCTACCGTGTTATTTTTTGAGGACCATGAAAATGACTTGTGAGATTCAAACAAACTCCACAACATTTTCCTCCAACGTGTTGGAGGTACCAACGAAGGTTATCATTCCTGTCGCTTTATGCATCCTTTGCAGTGCTCAAGGACCACGGCCTTGCTGACATGACACTTCCCCCCCGAAAAAACACGGGGCAAATTGAACAAAGTGTTTGCCTTACATGTACACGTAGCATTTTTCTTCCCATAAATTTTAAATTGCACCAGAGTAAACGCATCTCACTCCTGAATGTAGTCTACGTATGTCTACATGATCATTATTTATATATCTTTACATATTACGTATCATATTGATTTCCCCTGTCTATTTATGGACTACCAGTAGTTGCTTAAAATGCTTGTAATCCATCCATCCATGTCTCCAAGGTCCACTGTGCTTGCTTAAACTTCCACAAGAAAATGCCTTTGGTGGAACAGTCGATATCAACAGTGTTGCTTCTTTTCTTCTATCTTCTGATACCTCTCCTTTATTTTTGTTGCATTGTTGGGTCTTCCTTCTTTTCTCCTTTCTTCTCTTTGTGGCATAATCATATATTGCCTCTATAAAGATGCGGTGTTGAGTAGCACTGCCATCCACAGACAAAATGGCAGGAGAAAAACCTACTGAACTTTTCCTTGCATAGTTTTTTGTTGTCTACAATGCAGTGTCCTGAACCTGCAGGTCGCTAACCTACAGCCACAATGCAGCTCGTAATCTAGAACCCTACTTGGAGGATAAATCCCATTTGGTAAGTGGTTCAGTGGTTCGGATCACCCCCATTTATACGAAATTGGATTTGGGCCAGTTGGAAGGGACCCCCCAGCTAACCCAATCCTTAGAGGACATGGATAGGATCACCATGGTTATGATGTAACCACTTACCCTCTGGTGAACTAACATGGCAAATTGAAATCCCTGTTGCCATGTTGGTTTGCTAGAGGGTACCAAAAGGGGATGATCCTCCAAGTACCCTCTAGGAAACACATGTGACATCAACAGACTGTTACAGGATATGGAAGTTTCTGATCCCCTCGTTGAGGATGGCGGCATGGAATCTCAGGAACATATTCACCTTCGATTCCGTTGACATTGACTACGGGTAGATGTTTTTTTGATGTAATGTTAGTTGGTTACCTGAGAGTGCGTTTATTGTGGCCAGATATGGCCGGATGATTTGTCATGATATATCATGGATTTTCAAAGTGGATTGACGATATTTGCCAAGGATGAAGCGCACCACTGCATGCCAATAAGTTTCAATAACTATCAACTTACATCTACTACAACCAACCAATCAACTAAATCAACATCATATCAACTATGGCATGGAAGGGGTATGAGACAAGGTGTACCTCTAAGAAGTAGGTGTACCTCTAAGAAGTACAATCTCAATGTGCAATTTGTATCAAATTGTGGAGTTTCGGCTCAGTCGTTGGGAACCCCATTCTAGACCAATTTTCCTGAGTGAGCAAAACTGGCTGGTGCTGAGCTGCAGATTGGGGAACTACAGTCATCTTTGTTGGCTAATTTTTTTGACCTTTCATTCGCTCAGTCCCTACTTGGAGGATCATCCCAGAAACCCCATTTATAAGCCATTTAGGCCATTTTGGAAGGGGAACATCCCCACTTAGGTGGACTTGCGATCACCATGGTTACGAACCACTTACGAGTCCTGTGATGATCCTGCAAGTACACTACTTTAAGTACCAATCCAGAAAATGATGTAAGGTTTCATTGGTCATGCCAACGGCTACACTACACTTTCCCAGCTCAGCTTAACATCCAAAAATCCATACACCCATCTTGACGGGTAATGCAGTGGAACGGGGACCAAGAAAAATTGTCATGATCATCAGGAAGTCATGGTCCTAGGTTGAGGATGGCCGCGTCCTCCACTAAGGGATGAAAGCTACATGAATTGCACATCATCAAAAAGAAACCCCAAATGGATGCTTAAGTAAGGGAACCTCCTTAGTTCAGTGTCAATTTATAGTGAAATATCATACACCCTCGAAAACGAAGATGGAACTTGAAAAAGGCCCCTAAAAGAACAGGAACAACATTTACAAACCATCAATTTTGGGGTTCCATGTCAATTTTCCAGGTTGTATATAATTCATCCAGAAACCCGAAAACATCTGAAGTCTCCCCATTATATGGGACAACTTCTGATGAAAAGCATTTCTTCCAGGTGCAGTAAGTCCCAGATCGAGTCTCCGAAGTGTTGGCACGGCCTGGGCGACATGTTTGGATGAAGTTCTTCTGGGATTTTCACCCAGAAAGTTCCGAGTTGAGTACAACACACACCTCTAGAGCACACCCCAACTGGAAAAATCATGCGTTCTGTGTTCGCCAAGTAGGAAAGGATTCCGGAAACTTATAGCCTATTGGTAAAGGTTGTGTTCCTGAACCCGGTGCGTTTGGGTTCACAACCTTAGAATGTCCGTTGATGTGAATGTTTGCCAGAAGTCTAGTAGTTGGCTTTTTAAAACACACATCTGATCAAGAAATCCAAGATGAATGACATGAAACTAATTACTACTGTTGATGGTTCAGAAATCCGGTGAACCAGTTGATATGGTAAATATCTCATTATTCACATGGGTTTTATTCATCCCAGGTGGTGGTTTGGGATTTCTGAACCATGAACAGTATGTTTTTTGCCAACCCTTTTTTCCCAGAAATGCTCAACTGCTCAACTCATTTTGCTCCAATTTTGATGGTTGACTATTTGGATGGGCATTTCTCCCGTTGATCAAATTTCCTACGGATCAACCGGCAACCTGAACATGTCTGAACATGTTTATTTGTGGAGGTCGTATGGCTTGCATTCTTTTCCAGAAATGTAAACCATTAACTTGAAAGTATTTGAACTACTGTACTACTAAATCATGATTCACTGCTTACACTTCCAAGAACTTTTAACATGGATACTAACAATGCTACTTCAGAAAATATGGTTCCAGTAAGCCCTTGAATTTATGGATATTGTGTGTACTATTGATAAGTTCCAGCCTTTTTCCCCACACCATGAATCAATCACACACAAGCCACCACAGGTGTTGTGTTTTTTCACGGTAGAAAAACCCATGGCAGGGACAATCCAAAGCACCAGAAACTCGCCTACGGCGACTAAAGCGTGGCACCGTCCTGTCCGGTTCCAATCCGACGTCGGAGTTGAGTTGATTCGGCACCGAATCGGTTGATGAGTTTGATGGGGTTTCTTCAAAAATAATCCGATTGACCCAAGATTTGGATACATTGTTTTTTGGGGGAGTCTAAGTTGAAGCATGGTGTAGACAGTGTAGATTGTAGATTCTCTTTGACTCTGATGTTTTATAAATAAATAGAGATATAGATGATGTTGCGTCTTGTGACTTGTGACCGTAAAAATTACTGATTGTCATCAGAGTTGTTTTTAGTTGATATTCTTGTTTGAATTATATACACCCCCCCAAAAACTAACATAGAAATATAGAAGCTGAAACTGAACCCCTTGCAAGAGGAGATTCCGAACTTGGAACCCCTTCCATTTTCAGGTTTCATGTTTGTTCACGGAGGGTTTAAAGGTTGTGCTATCCACCTATATACTACAAGGGTGAGTTGGAGTCCTGGATGCTGTGGTTTCCAAGTTCCCAAGATTGTTCCAAGTGAATGGAGAATCTCAAAACCAACATAAACCTTTAGACATCTTTAGACCTTTTAAGACTTTAGTTCTGACATACTTGCCATCTAAGGAAAGTAAGCAACATATGTGGTACATGAACAAACATGGAACATTTGCCCCCTGTTCACTGAGGAATTCAGGAGTTCCTGACTTTGTTCAATCACTTGGGGTGTAAATATCTACATCCGATAGCACATTCCAACCTTCTCCTCCGCCAAGAGGTGAAAATGAATACAGATGATGTAACGACCAAATCCGATATGTCATTTCAACAGTCAAATCCCTTAGGGTAGAGCGACACCATTTTTCTTTTAAACGTGTATCATGCATCATCTTATGTTTACGATATATTTTTTACACATATACCCTCCCTGAAACTAACATAGCCCCTGAAAATGGATGGTTGGAAAAGTATCCTTTCCTTTTGGGGCCCGGCCTATTTTCAGGTGCGAACTGTTTGTTTCAGGGAGTGTATGTTGTATTGGGCCCAGCTTATATAGAGTTTCTGGTACTTCTTTCAAGCCTTGATTTAACCAACGGTCCGCCAAGGTTGAGTCGTTTGTGTGCCAATGCCAGTGGTGGATCTACGGCGTTCCGCAATGCCTTGATGGCGTTGGGGAAACTCGTGGGGTTGGATGGTGCTTGGAGGATGTTTTTTTTTCACCCAGCAGGCAAGGTGTTCAATTACAAAGCAGCCGGGGACGATATATGATACTCGTACTCTAGGTGGTGGATGAAATATTTTTCATTTATACCTTAATCACAGGGTCCACCACAATCACCTTAATCACCTTGTTGACATGAGAAAAATTGACAGGTTAGCGTTTGTCCCTTGGTCCAGGGCCAGGGTTTCTGGAAATCGTTTAAGGGGTTGGTTTAGGAAGTGAATATATGGCAAACCCCTCTGGTTGGAGGATGGTTGGATGATTGGCGGATGGTGGTGGGTTGAAATATTTGGTATTTTTACCCACTTGGCGAAGTGATTTGATTTTGAACTGTTTACTCATAGGTTTCAATTGGGGTTGGAAACGACCAACTAGTAAAGGCTTTTTGTTGGATCTACCTGCCCTGGGGCAGGATGCCGGTTACTAAATGAAGGTTGAATGGTTGGGATTTTTTGAACGAAACAAAAAGTGTTTCATAAACCTGGTTTTGTTGACTGGAATCCTGCAGCATGGGTGGGGGGGAGTTTGTTTTAGGCCAAGGAAAATGGTGTTCCCTTAAATCTACCCGGACCTGCTCTTGTTCATGAATATTTTTTGTCCTAAGTGTCAGATCGTACCTACTACAAGTAGTGGAAGATTGCCTGTGACGAGTTGGGAACATCACCTAGCTACCAGCATTCCTTTGCCGCAGTGATTGAGCGAATTATTTGGGTGTTTCCAAAAAATAGGGGTACCCCAAAATAGATGGTTTATATTTTGAAAACCCTATTAAAATGGATGATTTGGGGCTACCCCCTATTTTTGGGGGTTGGAAACATCTTGTAATCAACCAGTATATTGGGAGGGATACGTGTTTCAATTTTTTTCTGAGCAAATACTGAGCATATTGAAATTGTAAGCATTGTCTACCTACACCTCTCTGATTCTTTGCATCATATCTTCACCAGCATCACCGAGATCCATCATTTAGCTTAAATAGTTTACAGATTTGGGGTCAGTTTCAATAGCAAATGGCATCACTTTTTATGGAGATTGTTTGACTGGATTTTCAGAATCGGCAAGCTAAAGGCTTATGAAGTCCAAGTCTGACATTTGGGGAATACGGTTGATGGAAGAAATCCGGCGAACTACCTGGGATGTATAAAACCTTGTGAATAATAGGGATAAACTACCTATCAACAGGTGTAGGATTTCTTCCCTTAAGAGTATGACTCTCTACTTTCAAACAGAAGCTGGCATTTCGATGATGATGTGTTGAGAAAATTTGCCGTGTTTATCCCTCCTGATGAATTTATATATATGCTGCATTCCAGTGTCTAGGCTGATACAAATGTTGAACTACGTTGCACTCATGTGCCGAAGAAAATCACCGGAACCAGGTTATTGGACATTCTGAAATCTGCCAAAGACGATCTTGCACAGGCTGTTGGGAGGGCGTGTTTCACCACACCAGAGTGAATTTGGCCAGAGTCGGGACGTGTGTGATATTCTGTGGAGTGGGGCTCTTGATTTACACAAGAGTTCACTAGTTCTTTGTTTTCAGAAATATTCCACTGGAACCTGGTGAGGCAGATATTCTAGTTGTGGCTTCATTATAGTATTCTTGTACGCAAGTATATGTTTATGATGTTTGTATGATTTATGTGTTTATGTCGCCTACAGCTTTTAAGACACATATTACTGTAGCAATCAAATGCAGCATCCATAGGATCCGTTTATCATGTATTTACCTACTAATTTACCACACAAATCAACTAAATCTAGGCAACTATGCAACTGTCCCATGGATCTGTCAACGATCTGTCGCTGACTCCATATACCCTACATGGATGATATGGGATATGTTTGATTGGTTTTCAAACGTTTCAAACCGCCACAACTTCTCCTGCTCGATTCCGTATAGGCGGATCGCTTACTCTCTGCGGACATTTCTGAATTGTTGGATCAGAAGGCATCGCCATGGGCGGCCCGTGGTGAAGCTCAAGGGATGCTGTTGTAGTGGTGTTCAAGAGATAAAAAAAAATGTTTTTGTGACATTAGTTGATATGACAAAAAGGATGTTTTTTTCACATTATCTCATTTGATTTTTACATCTATTCACTCAGTTTGCTGGAAATAAATGGGTGTTTCCAAAAATAATGGTACCACCAAATCATCCATTTTCATAGGGTTTTCCATCATAAACCATCCATTTTGGGGTACCCCCTATTTTTGGAAACACCCAAATATGTACACGTTTGTTTTTTTCTGTCAAACATGTGTTTTTCAGCTCCAGCTCCAGGGACTTGTTTCGACCCTTGTAAAACCGTCAGGGCATAGATGGAGATGCCAAGATGCAACTGTCGGTTCGACTCAGATGAGACTGACAGCATGGATGTCTACGAAATGACAACTCGTAGAAACCAATGGGGGCAGAGTCACCATGACTATAGGAAAAACGCTACCCATACTGTTGATGGAAGAAATCCATTAGTTGATGTTGGTAGTTTATCCCCATTATTTACGAGGTTTTATACATCCCAAAGGATTTCTTCCGTCAACCGTACCTCTTGGACAATCACCCTGTTGCATCATGTTGCGAAATGTTGCCGGAGCTTTGATTGAATCAGTTTCAGATGGTGCAAACTGATAGATTTATCAGCTCGGATGGATATCCTTATCCAATATATTCCTCTATGATTTCCTGATCCATATGCACACCCCAAAAGCATCAGACCTCTGAAACTTCATCAAAAAGGTGTGTTTTTTTGAATATATTGTCTAGCTCCAGAAAAGGTTGCAGCAAAACACAAAAATGACCATGCAGACTAAGATGGAGACGGTCCTCCAAGATGTTTTTTTTGCCATATGTTGAAAATTTTTAGGGTTTCTTCAAGATTCCTTGTTTTTATTTCCCCACCAAAACTTTGTCATAGGACTTTTCATGAATCTGTCAATCTAAGGCTTTTGCTATTTGATGAGCTGCCACCTGTACCTCCACTTCCATTGAATGTGGACCACATGCAACTTGGGTTTTTTTTATGGAACATGGCAAGCAACAAAAAACCGTGGGTTTTGCAGAGGAGTTATGGTTTTTTGGTGCTTATGATGTTGACACATTTTAGGGTTGAAGATGGGTGAGAACTGTCTTGTAGTGCATGTATTAGGTGCGGCGCCAGCTAGTAAGAGTGGAAGGTAAAGGTGAAGAGTTTCCTACTGAAAAATCATCACGGTTGCTGGGACAAAATCATTCACTTTCACTAATTACTGTTGATGGCTGCAATCTTGGCACCATTTGTGTACAAAACCCTCTTCGGAGACTGGGGATAGACGACTACCAATCAACTGGTGTTGGAGTTCATCTATCTGAAAATCTGAAAAGTGGCACAGAGACAACTTTCATATTGATTTAGGAGGCCCCACACCAAGATATAAATTTGAAAAAACTGGCAAAGCAAGAGGGCCGGTATGTAATCCATCAACAACATGTGCAAAGAAGGCTTTGCAATGTGCTTGTTTCATCCCTTTGAAGACTTTTTGATCTTCTTACATAATTTTCCTACTGTTGATGTTTGATTTTTTTTTGCACCATCTTTGATGTATTTAGATCCCTGAACACATCTATAGAAATATGAGTATATATATATTATAAATATGATAAGATACGTATCAACTGTTGCAAGATTTCATCCTCATCCTCGATCAAAATTTGGAAAATTGAGGCTGGAAGCTGGTTGCTATGCTCCACCAGCAGAATCTCGGGATGTTTGGACCTGGTTGCACCTCTTTTTTGCCTTCAAGCCATCATAGGGGGAAGAGTATCTACCTATCAGGTAGCGCCAAAAAATGGTGGATTCCCCCCAAATTGATGTTGGATTTGGAATCCTTGAAAATAACCCAAATGTTTGATCCTAAATTGGTACCCTGATCTTATTTTATCATGGCCATGGCGAACATCTCCGTTGGACGAATATTGACATGAGCTCTGAAGGGAGTTTGTAGCTGAATAGACATGCAGAATCGTACCGGAACGGCAGATAGAATCAGATATAATATCATATATATATATATAGATATATTTAAATAAATACATATGTATAGTATATACACATAAAAATGGTTAATGATACATCTAAAAGCGGCAAATTCTTTATTTTTTGAGGTATTGAAATCCAGTTTGATGGCCTCTACCAGTACATTTACGACGCGTACTTTCTAATGTATACTGGAATTGCTTGTTGAAGATAGAGACACAAACATAACACGGTTTTGAGTACCAAGGGCACCAAAACACACAAAACATAGAATTTAGAAAGGTCCAAGAGGCCCAGACAACTTCTTTTGTTTAGTATCGTACTGATCAATCATGTCCATTAACCTGCATATCGTTTTTAAACCTGCATATCGGATATCAATAAGGGTTCTCAGAAATTTGACATGCAGATTCTTCGAGGTAGAATTTGACATGCATATCTAAAACTAGAAGTACTATTATACTGCAACCGTGCAAATGTGACTCATTATGACTTTGACATACTTTCACTATAGCTCTATATCTGTATGCACAACGCGAAACGACAATACTTGACAAGCTCTAGCATCGTGAATACCTCAAGTACTACTTAATGCTTTCGATCGCTTTCTGAACGACATATTGTCGCCGAAGAGGTTTCTATCCAAACCCCTGCGGCGCGCCCCCCCAAACCCGTTCAACCTAAGGAGGGAGGTAAGGAGAAGGAGAAAGACAAGCAAGAGGTGTGCCGCACGGTGTGCCATTGGGACTTTGTTTTTAAAGAATCTCGTGGATGTGAATCGGGGGTGATTTTTTGCAATTGATGATCCCCCTCAAGAAGGTCTTCCAAAAGGAACTCGGCGTTTGAAGCTTTGAAGGGGATTTAGATTGCATGTACTGTTGGATGGAAGAGATCCGGCAAACTACCTGGGATATATAAAACCCTGTAAATAATGGGATAAACCGCCAGTCCCAGTCCCACGCCGGATTGCAGCCATCAACAGCAGTATCAAGTGGACAATTGAAGAGTATCAAACATGAAGAGTATGAAGACCTCTGAAGCATAGAAAGTACAATACACTGAAGTGTATGTGTGTTCAGGTGTGGTTCCTCCGCAGTTTTTCCATTCTTTCTCCTGTATTTGTGGTAAGTGGGGATGACATCTTCTTTGGGTGCAACCGCGCAACCCTCAATTTGTGGTGTTATTTCCCCATGAAGTACCTTCAGACTGTATCCATTTGCTAGGCATTTGTTATGGCCATTCAGGATGCCACTAAACCAATGTTACAACTTTGCACCTTCAAAAAAAATGCCCTCAAAAAAGTTCAAAAAAAAAAACCAACAAATGCCATGTTTGCCATGGTTTTTTGGTTCCAGGTTTTTTCAGCAACAAAACCCATGGGACCCATCTCCCCCCATGTCCAGGCCTGGGGTTGGGAGGTCCGAGCCTCAGATCCAAGGGTTCCAAGGTGGTTGGAAGGCCCTATCCTTTTCTATAAGGCCATTTATAGGGGGTTGAGAAATCATCCTTTATGAGGCCATTTATATATAGGGGCTATGACCCCATGGAGTCTTGACTTTTATGAGTCATACCAAATTTCCCTGAAACTAACAGCGAGAAGACTCCCCTGAAGATGGGTGGGACTGGAAGACGATCCTTTCCTTTTGGGGTCCTAGGCTCATTTTCAGTGGCTTGGTTTTGGGGGAGGGTAAGGATATTTATATACTGTAATATGTTATATGATTTATATATTATATATATATATACAGCCGGCCAGCGTTATGGTGGTTCTGACTTGAAGATAGAGAGCTTTGAGAGTGGCCAAATATGAATTCCTATCCTCATTTGCTTCATTCTTCCACCAGCCTTAGCCCCACAAAAGTCATCTATTTGCTTTGCTTGAATGTTTCGCCATCAATCAAAAAACATCACAATTTTCAGGATCGTTTCTTCCCTCACGGAAACCTCCATTTTTTCAACACTTGAAAAACATGGTGAGGTTTTAAACTTTCAACATGGAGGTGCTGTTGGTGGGTAAGAGCTGAGATTTTGCGGGACTAGGGCTTCTGAAAAAAATTGGGCAGCCATGTTTTTTTGGGGAACATGTTTTGAAGATTTGAGGAACACAACAATCTAGGCAGAGTATACAACTAGCATACCCAAGATACCCTATGACTTGTTACAATGGTGTGTTTGGATTTTCAAAACGACCGTGATGGTTCTTTTTTCAAGTTTGTAAGTTGATATGGTCCAGACATTGTCGAATCTTTGGCTGATGATTGTAACTTCAGTACTGGAGATGTAGCATGCAACGCTTATGTAAGGGTTGGTTCGCTTTACATTTTGATTCGTCTTTGACGGTTTCGAAGTCAACATGATTTTTGAGGCATCGAAATGTGCGATGAGAACATGATGTTTGCTTTTCATTGCCTTTGGATTTACCTGTGAACGTGAGGAACATGACTGCTTTTCTCTATATAGGAGGCTATCAAGCACTCAGCCGTTACAACAAATTCTCTATAGGTTTTGTGTATTGCAAATTCATGTCTAAGTCTAGGAAGACAAATTAACTATATTTTTGGCCACCAAAATATGCGCTTTCTGATTTTTGTTAACTTGTGGGTACTGTAGGACCTCGTTCTGCCAACGTAACCAGCAAGCCTTCAGGTCTCTCTGCAGCTTTGACATACCGTAGCTGGTAGGTTGCCACTCTTTTTTTTCGATGCCAATGAATTTGTAGAGTGACACGGTAAGTATATTTATGGCATTAATGAAGCCGTCCCAATATATATATAGATATATATATATATATATATGTGCAAAGAAAGAGAGGCGTTGGGAGAGATAGTGCTGTACATACACTAGATTCGCGATAAAACCCGGACTTTGACCCGCCAGGATCATTGGGCTCAAGTGCAAAGGTGTGGGCCTTTTTTTGATGGTCGAATCCGGGTTTTTACGTATCCCAAGAAGTAAGGGTTCATCCACTTACAAGAAGCTGGGAAAAACCCATCAGTTTCAAGAAATTAGAGCCATGCAACAGTATGATGCACTGCTAGTTTGAGGTGTTCTGTTGAGTCATTTTTATGTTGAAAATCAGTATATGGAGCCGATACGTTTCCAGGACTAGTCAATTAGGTTTACATTCCCTTTATTTGTCAAGCTTTAGCCCTTTTAATTTTTAATTGGTTCAACATTTACACTTGGGTTACACATATATAGCAAAATTCACATTTTTATTTTGCCTACATGATTGGATCGTTTCGCAGGGTAAATGCATGTAAATTTGCAAATAAAATTTACCCCAATACATTGGAGTCATTGGGCCTACTGTTCGCCGGAATCTGGCGAACAAGGGTGGTAGTTCATCCCATAAATTCAGATTGGGATGTATCATCTTCTATACATCCAAACAGTCCGGATATGGGGTCCCGTAGGTAGTCAAATGAAATGTCTTATAACATTTCTCGAGAATTTCTGCATGACATTTATGTGTGCCAGGGTCTAGACTCCTTGCATTGGGGATGGTCATTTGGTCATCCCATCTTTACTGGGGATTCTTGACACAGCGGAAAAAACAACCTTAGCATTGGGTTGATGACTATCGCCCATCTATGTAACATACTCCCCTGTAAATTCACATGATAACTCCCTAAAAAATGATGGTTCGAAGATGACATTTCCCTGGCCTGGTCCCTTTTCAGGGGCTACACCGTAGTGAAAGTTTGGCTATTAACTCCCCAAAGGTGGCGTAGTCAGTAAGGGGCCATGATAAACCAATACATGGGAGTTGCGCTATCCTACTGTTGATGGAAGAAATCCCAAACAACCACCTGGGATGCTGCTAAAACCCTGGTGAATTAATGGGATTTAAACTACTACCTAGCTGGATTTCCGAACCATCAACAGTATGCATAAATTCCGGCAAACCGGTTGATATGGGTGTTTCCGAAAATAGGGGAAACCCAAAATGGATGGTTTATAAAGGAAAACCCTATAAAAATGGATGATTTGGGGGTACCACTATTTTAGGAAACATCCATATGGAGAATGTCCCATTTTTTTCATGTTTCGAGGTGGTTGTCACAAGTTAAACTCAGCCCAGGTGGAGTCCCTCAGTGCTGCAGCTCCACTGGTCGCTGCTGGTGAACAACTCTTAGTACCAACGGTGCCGCAACGGAACCGCAACGAATGGGGGAAGATGAAACAACCGGTGACACATGCCATGGAACGCCATTAGGAAGGCCTGAAGACTGGGGAAAAAAAACGAAAATGTAAAAAAGCAATGAAGTTTAGTGGATGTGTTTTTCCGTTTTTTCCAGGCCTTTTTTCATGTTCTATTAGTTTGATTTCGGAGTGTTAGAGATCATAATCCTGTTTTCCCACTATAGATTGGAGTGTTTTTTTTGTGTGAACCAGTGGAACTAGTGAACTGTTGGGTGATCAGAAGTCTGAAAAATGCCATCTCGCAGATATAGACTATATATTACTACTATACCAGTCTTCCGTTTTTAGGTGGTTTTGCATACGAACATCCGACTTTTCAAATGATGAAATGCTCTACAAACATTCAATTTGGTGTAGTTGTCCACAGGTCAAAGTATATATATACACAGTATTGAGATGCAACCGTAACAGAGGCACCAGAAGGTTAAGGTTGTGCTCTCGGAGCCTCTGCGATAGACTTGAACACTGGAAGTTGGGATCACCTGAAAGTATGGTTTGCGTATCTTTCCAGACGAAAAACTCCGACCTCACCTCCACAAATTCAAAGATGGTGACGGATGACATTTGGAAAGTTGGATTTTGCTTGCATTAGGATTACAAGTACCTCAGTACCTCATGATACTTCACAAATATGTTGAGACAAGGTGTTCAAGCCAAGATTGGCTTCATTGATATATACCTTGTAAAGATACATTTATTCTTGATACATCTATCCCATGTTTTCTTGGAAATTCCAGGATGCTCTTCGTTGATATTTGTCAAGATATTTCCATTTCATGACAACTGTAGACATGGTGCACAATTTCACTTTGAACGAAAAAAGAGACATCAATCATTTGAATCCATGTCCTGCCCCATTGACACCAGTGAAACAGACTCCTGAAGGTTACAGAAGCGGTCAAAGATGGTGCACTAGGCGTGGTTCTTGCGACGTATGAAACGACCAGCTTTGAGGATGGGAATCATTCACAACACAATAAACTAGGTGGTGGTTTCAAATATTTTTTTATTTTCATCCCTACCTGGGGAAATGATCCAATTTGACTAATATCTTTCAAAGGGGTTGAAACCACCAACTAGTAAATGTTTTCCAACATTTGTGCTTTTGTAACATGGAGAATTCGTTTTTTATTTCTTTCTCCAAACATTTCTGATGAAATTCCGTACAGGAAGATGTTGAAATGTGATCAAAGTTGATTATATGTATCAACATGTTTTTGGGGGATTCAAACCAGAAACCGAGGGGTGAATCCGGACGCCAGGTCGAGCTTTATTAGATCGACTTGTGGATGTTCACAGGACGAATGGAACAAAAAATGTATCGAATGTGGGCTGTTAGTTTTGTTGTTGTGAATGGTACGTGATGTCGTTGTGTTGCTTGGTAAAGTTATGGTCCCAGTTGCGGTGGTTCTATCAGTGCCTATACAACATACCTTAGGGTGCAAACAGCACCCTTTGAAAGATGCTGATATCTATTACGACGTCACATCCACTATCCCAGCAATGGACCCATGGGCATGTTTTCCAAACGGGCAAAAACGCAGCCTCAAAAACTTCTCAAAGAGAATGGAAGACCCCAAACTGTTCCAGGTGGATTTATTCCTAGTTATACCCTATTGCAACTGGGGCGGTTCGTAGGGTTTACTTGAGGTTATATCTTATTTGCAACTCCCCCTCACTGGGTAGAAACATACATAAACTAGGTGGTGCTTTCGGTTTCAAATATATATTTTATTTTTCACCCCCTACCTGGGAGAAGAAGATTCCCCATTTTGATTCATATTTTTTAATTTGTTCAAAGGGGTTGGTTCAACCACCATAACTAGGACTCAACAGTCATCCAGTCATCTTGGGTTTTTCATGGTTTACCTTGTTGTGAAAGTAGATGGCGCAAGCACCACTCCCAAGTTCGGTGGCAACAAAAACATGACTGTAGGCTCCACCATGTGATCCAACTCAGGACGTCCCCCCCCGGAAGTGAAGCGCGCGCGGCGCTCACCTTACGTTTCTTGGTTGGTTCGCAGAACGCCCCGTTGTATAATCACCACGGCTGGTGGTCGTGGATCGTGAAGGATTTTAAAGATGATGATACCTGTTGGTGGAAGAAATCCCAAACAACCACTTCAAGATGTTCAAAACCCTGTAAATCATGGGATAAGCCACCAACCTCAACTGGTTAGCGGGATTTCTTACATCAGCAGTAGGTTGAAAAAGGACATTTGTATTTTTTCCCAAAATGATGATGTCCATTAAGTTTTGTTTGAGATTATGTGGATGATTTGGGACTTGATAGAAATATTAGAAATATAGTTTTTAAGAGACAGGTGTGGGTGACTGCCATGGTGTTCCTTACCATGGGATCATGAACTCGGCAACAAAAAGGATGGCAACATGACCAGCACCTTCATGTTCATCGAACAAACACTGAACAATAGCGAGTGCAATTGAACAGTGCAAAACAAATCAAAATATACCTACTCCGTCCATATTTTTACCAAAGAAAACTTCGGAAAATCATCGACTCAAGGATAGGTGCCGGTGATGATTGGTGCCGGTATATGTGATCCTTTTCAAGGAAGGTATTTTTCATCATCTTGTGATCCAATTTCAAGTAGACGTCTTTAGTGAAACATTCCCAAGTTGAAAAGGGAAATGGGCAAGCTCTGCCTACCATGATCTTCCATGAATTTCCAAGGGATCACCCAAGGTCCAGCATTGCACTGCACTTATCTTCGGTGATTTTGAAGATGTGGGTAAATGGTTTGTTTTCAAAAAATTGAAACTTCCAAAATACTTGTTCCATGTAGAAGTAAATTACTATATCCGAGGAATCATGTGTTTTTTTGCTAATTGTCAAGCCTATTGCTTTTGGTTTTTGGAGATGATGTGTTAGACGACTCTAATTCTGATCCATGTCACTCTTGTATCTTATGTGACCATCTCCCTTCTGAGCTATCCAACTATCTTTCAACAGGTAAGCTATCGCAGCTATGAAACATAACAGTTGCGAATGTTTTTTTTTCACAGACATCAACTGTAAAAAAAGTTTAGCAGCTTAGCACTTCTAGACAAAAAACAGAATTGGAAAGTTCCACTTATAGTTCCACTTTCATCATTACCCCTATATATCATATATTTCTTACTATATGGGTGTTTCCTTAAATGGTGGGTTTTCCCAAAACACCCCCATAGTTGATCATTTTTCGTAGGAGTTTACCCATGGTTGTTGGGGTTTCACCCACCATTTTGGGAGTTGCCCCCCATATATCTTCAACCACCGGTTGGCTTGCCCAGTTAGTGAGGTGCAACGAGTTGGATTGCGAAACAAACTGGTTTGTGGATCCACCTGGAGCCATGGGAACGGGTTGGGGAAACCCAGTTGAAACCCCAAAACGTCGGTTGAAACGTCGTGATTTCGTTAGCCCGGTGGAAACGTCGCGATTTCGGGTGCGAGAGGGTGGGGAGTTGGGGGTTGAAGAGACTTCAACAAGTTGCTTCAGAGGTGTGTTATTGATTTGGAAAAATCATGGATGTTGGTTTGCAAAGAGTATGGGAAGAATCTGGGATTGCCATTTGAAACCGACTATTGTTCACTCCAAACTACAGGTGGTTTAGTGGAAGGAAGATTGAAATCATCCACAACGAATCTCCTTCTGGGTGAATCAAGTGGTTGTCAACATAAATGTAACCTCCTCTAAAGTGATTCCCAACTAAGTGATTGCCCACATCTTGTAGTCACCATACTGTTGATGGTTCAGAAATCCCAAACAACCACCTAGGATGTAGTATAATCTTTGTAAATAATGGGATAACCCGCATATTAACTAGTAAACGCCGGATTTCTGAAACATCAAAATCTCATACCAACGCCGCATCTTTTTCACCATAGGACCAATTTATCAAACCTCAGGCTGCATTGTTGGTGGCCGCTGCTGGTCTTCATGCAGCAACTTGGGCTTTGCGTTTAACGTTGGATCTGCAGAATAACCCCCATTAAGGCACAGGTACAAGATGTGCAGCAAGCCATTTATAAACCCCATTTGTAAGCCATTTATAATTAGTTAGCAACCCCAAATTATAAGCGATTTAGGCCATTTTAAGCCATGTTCCCCTTCCAAATGTCCTATATAAATAGCCTTTTAAATGGGGGGTTACCTTACCACTTCCATCCACTGGGATGATCCTCCAAGTTCTAAAAACAAGATGTTGTGGAAACCAGCACACTTCCCTGGTATAGTTTCAGGGATGTTGTTTTTTTTTGTTGCTTTTCTCCAGGTGTGTGTTTCCTTAAATGGTGGTACCCCCAAAACTCCCCAAAATGATCATTTTTAGTAAGAAAACCATGGAAAACCCATGGTTGTTGGGTACCACAATTTTACGAAACCCCCAGGTGATTCTCAGATTGGATGGTTGGTAAATATATTGGTTGCCCTTCAAAAAGAGATACACCTCCAAGTCAGGAGAGGCCATACCTGTGGTGAAAGTAGATGGCGATCGCCACTCCCAAAAGGTGGCGATTTGTAAGGGGCCATGATATTCCATACATAGGAGTTGCGCCATCTACTTTGCAGGCGGTATTTTTTTGGCGGTTGCCAAAGTTTTTTTGGTCTTTGCGCATTTATATGAAGGTTCAACCTTTGCATATTTATTTGTGATTCTTCTGACGAAAGGTGATGATGGCAAAATACACAACAAAAAGGAGAAACACCAATTTAGTCTCCTACAACCATACCTCCCGCTCATTCAGCCAATGACTAACCCTTTGGCTAATCCCGTGTATGTGACTTTTTAAAATTTCTATCAGGAAATGTGTTGTTCCTGCACTTCTTGGGTCCTAAAATTTGTTGGTTCCAAACATGTCTTTCAATCACCAACATGGTCACATTTGGCTAACAAAAACCTCAGGTTCCAGTGGCGCCGGTGGGGACGCCCAGCTGCCGAGGTCATCACAGATAGTATATGTTGGAAGGTTGCCAAAACCCTGGAAACAGTGGGCAATCTATTCCTTATTTGTGTGGTGGTTTCAAATATTTTTTATTTAAGGGTTTGATGCTCAAGTGTCCTCCCAGCGGGAACCCTTGTCAATCCGACGGCTTGAGTGATTAGTTCGCAATGGATGGTAACCTATGGGATGATTCTGGTAACATCAAGGGATGGGATGCCCTCAAAGATCTTCAGGTTGGTTCAACATGTAACGTGGTGGCTGTGATTTCCTGTTCACTTAACATTGGTGGATCCGCTTTGGTTGTCTTACACCCCAACAATGTTTCTGCAAGGATTTCTGGTTTGAAAGGTTTGAACGACAGTACAACTGCCATT